>SKCR01009181.1:0-41088 GCA_019454045.1 Zanthoxylum bungeanum
ACCGTATATGGAACAGAAAATCAGTCATCGCCTACTTGTAGTACTCGCTGAGAGCTTCAATTTAGCAGGTGACTCGGGCCGTGACCGGAAATGAAGCAATGAGACGGGATCAGAAAATCCAAACTCGCGCATATATCTTCTCGTCTTGTCGTTGTCGACATCCTGGGGCTGCCGTCGGCCATTAAAGGTGGAGGGGTGGCCAGCGCACCCTCCTCATTGGTTGCGTCTTCCAGCGGTGGCCGGCAGGCCGCCGACGCGACCATTGTAGCCAAAGCGTGATTTGGGGGAAATGAGGTTGAGTGAGGGAGATGGATGATTTTGCATTTTTTACAATTTCTAAAAAATTCTGGGTATTTATAAGAAAAGTTTTCGAAAACAATATAATGACCCCGCGAAATTACAGTTAGGTCCCTACCATGGGGCTTTCTCAGAAATTCATATTTCTGAAATCCTTCTTATGCAAATTTCAAAAAGTGTTCAACACGAAAGTTGTTCTTCCCGGAAAAAAATAAGTCTGATGATTCGAGAATCAGCTCAATCGGAGTTTGTTTGCTATTTTTATAGCTGAAACAAGAAACGTTTAAGCGTATAACGATATCAGAAAATCGTGTAACCGGTTCTCAAAATCACACGTTTCTACGTGACAAACTTTACTTAAAAAATATCAACCTATTTTCCAACACATAAAGTTTTATTTTTTGAACATCATTCAGTTTCAAATTTTAAACTTCAATTCGGAAATCTTCAAGAATCGTTCCGAAAAATATATATGATGTGTGAATTCAATGTATTTTGAGATACGCGTTATTCTATGATGTTGATAATCTTGAATTATATTGGGTGATGTGACCGACTTGTAGGCATCTTATTGAATGATGATGGTTTAAGGTATGTTTTGCGATGAATCTAAAATGTGAATGGATATCTTTGTATTTTGTTATATGAATGTCTTATTTTTTGTGGTTCAATTTTTTGATTTATGTTATGAGATTTTGGTATTTGATTCATGACATGAAACTGTTTTCATAAAAAAAAAAAAGATTTTAGATATTTTGTTTTTGACTATAAAGGATAAAGAATATGTTATCGCCTCGACACTTGATTCATGTTTTCATTTTTTTCATTTATCGATATGTTTCTGTCAAGGTGTGTTTGATGATATATTTTCGTCCCGGCAACTGCCTCTTGTTTTTATGATTTATGACTTATGATTATGTTTCCGTCAGAGTTTTTTATGGGGCTCTGACCATCGAAAAATGGTCGGCCCACTACTCTGTCAACATGGTATTGTTCGTACAATGTCCAGTTTGAGCTCGCGACTCGGACATCGGACGCTTGATAAGTATTTTGAAAATTTTGTTACAAGAGAATGGGTTTGAATGATATGCATTTGATATTTGATCACGTTTTCAAAGATTTATCTTTGATTTAAACATATTTTTATTTTGGGAAAAGAATGATTTCAAAAGAGTTATATTGTAACGACCGGAAATCCCGACTACGAAATTCCGATACGAAACTGTATTATGTTCCATTCCGGATATTCTATGGTATTCGGGGCATAACTTTCTCATAAGAACTCCAATTTTTATGAATTTTATATCGTCGGAAATTTAAGATCGAGACCTACAACTTTTGAGTTGAACGTTTATCCAAATTTGAAACAGAAATGGGCTAAAAATGCATATCAAAAATTCAAAAGAATAGTACCCGAGGGTTATTCTAGTAAAATCTCAAAATTTCCCTAAATTTCTACACTTTTCTAATCTTTAATGGCATAAGTATAAAAGGGGGATACTTGAATTCAAAAGAAAGAAAGAAAAAAACGTGAATAAGGAAAAGAAAAGCGGAAGAAAGAAGAAAATAAGAAATAAGAAATAGAGGAAAAATAGAAAAAAAAGGAAGAGAAGCAAGTGTTATCACTCATTCATCAAATAAAGAAGAAGAAACGCTACCATGGAGGCTTGAGGAATGAAGGAAATCAAGGGAAAAAAAGGCAAGGAAACTTTAACCCAAATTTTAGTTGTTGATGTCTTGATGATTTGTTAGTTGATGGATATTGTTGAGTTATAGTTATTGATGTTTATATGGTTTTAGTGATAAGAAAATGATGGTGGTGAGAAACCCATAATTTGTTAAGTTTTGAGCATAAGATTAAGTAAAGATTATAGATTGGATATGAGTTGTTATTGAGAATGATATTGATAATATTTTGGAGATTTGTTGAGGTTATTTGCTTGTGTGGAGATATGGATAGAGTATTGAGAAATTGAATATGAAAGCATGAAGTTAATATCAGAATTTGATCTTGTGTCGCGACGTAGAACGCTCCGTGTCGCGACGCAAATTGGGAATTTTCCCAGAAATGCTTCTAGCTTGATGCGCATCGCGATGCGCAAGGTCGTGCGTCACGATGCATACTGGGAATGTTTGGGTATGTTTCCGGAATGATGCGCGTCGCGACGCGCAATGCCTTGCGTCACGATGCGTGGTAAAAATTTCCCCAAATCAGTTTCAAACCATCTCAGTTTCACCCGAACACGTTGGAGGCCACCCTAAGAGTCTCGTATGAAATCGTGTGTACATATTACATCATGATATTAGTATGATATCCTCAGAGTGATAGCGCTTACTTGAATAAGCAAATTTTAGCCTGATTCGTAGTATATTTCTTAGTCCATTTCTAATCTAGTCTATCAAATGTAGATTATTGCAGGAACCAGAGTTTTCTTAGAAACCGTAGTAAGTAATGCCAGCTAGATTCCAACCAGTGAGTGGACATCTTCTTTTAAGTTGATTTTCATTATGTTTTTGTTTATATCAGACTTACTTTTCGCTTTAGAGCGTTAGCCAATTTATTATCAGTTATTTTTGTTTAGCATGTTTTAAAAAATGATTTAGAAAAGAAATATTTTCTAAACATGAGTTTTATTTTTCGAGGCATGGGGGAAAAACCTACCTCAGTATGTAACTTGATTCATATATAGAATTGACGGACAGCACATATCCACATGTAGAGGACTGGGGGACGACGATACGTAACGCCTCCAGATCCTAGTTCAAGACTACGGATGATAGATGCCCCTAGATCCTAGTTTCAGAGCTTGAAGGGTAGCATAGATCCGCACCCCCAATTCTAGTTCAGTGGCTTGGGGGACGACGATACGTAACGCCCCAAGACCACTAGTTTCAGGGACATGAGTGACATACTTTGGGGGACGGTGATACGTAACGCCCTAAAGTCATGGATTTGTACTCCTAGCTCTAGTTAGGCGTATGGGGGGACGGCGATACGTAACGCCCCCATACGTCAGGTTTTCAGAGATAGATACAGATTTTAACATTAGTTTTCAGATACAGTTTTCAGAAAAGGTTTTTAGAAAAGAAAGTTTTCAGAAAACAAAAGTTTTATAAGAACTTTCAGAAAAGATAAGTTTTATAGAAAGAGTTCAGAATAGATTTTCAGAAAGAAACCCAGAGTTTTCAGACAGAAAAAGAGTTTTCGTGTAAAGCTATTTCTTGAACTTTGGATTTAGAACCAAGTATTTTTTTAACAGTATTTTCAGTTTTCGTCCATTCACTTAGATCGTTCAAACGATCTAACCCCCTCATAGTGTTTTATTTTACAGGACCCCGGAGGACGAGCTCGGAATGATGGATACTGATGGCAGTCACTAGAGGGTAAGAGTCCACCAGAGTGTGTATAGAATTTCAGTATTGTCAGAGTCAAAGTAAAAGTTGTATGTCATGCACTGTATAGAATAAGTTATTGAAATATGCTAATGTGTTTATTATTAGAGTTGTGATGTGTAGTACTAATGAGTACATTATATGAGTATTTTAGATGCATTTCATGTTGATGAGTCGGGGCAATGGTCCATATGCATGAGAAATTCAGTTGAGATTAGCTCATTTAGATGTTTACAGACAGATAGTCAGAGGCTTAGGGGGATAGTACGGCCTATTCCCTACCGGTAGCATCTCCCAAATTGGAGATGTTACATATATTTTGATTAAGATACATTCCGATATCGTTTATGATATTATTTGATATGATATATTTGTGTCACAACCCTTGTACTTGATTTTTATAGTTTAATGAATTTTGAATCCGTTTATGGCGCTTGTATAAGGCAATGTCTAAATGCAGTGGACTGACCTGCTATCCTCTATCAACATAAGCTTGTTTCATTCTTTGTCCAGTCTATGCGCGCGATTCAGGCATTGGACGCTTGTTATATTTCATCTAATTGAGTTGATCTTGGATGCTTGATACAGTTTTCAATGAAAACAGTTTTCAAATTTGATTTTGATTTCAACAAAGAGTTTTCATGATGTGTTTTCGAAATGATTTGAAAGTGATGATTTAATATCCTCTGTTGGATGATGTATGTGATTGTTTGTGTGAAGCTTACATTTGTAAAAGATATATAGTCAGTGGAATGTTATTGAATGAATGATAACGGATTTATGAAGTATTATAGATTAAATGAATGAATTATGTGTATTTGTCCCTTTTTGAACTTGACAATGTATTTGATTGCTTGTGTAAAAGTTCAATCTTGATTTATATGTATGTGTATGATTGTCGGTTACACGGTGGCTTATATGTTTGGATATGAATAAATATCAATGTTAGTGTTGGAAATGTTATCAATTAGGTATCATTGCCAAGTGAAAAAAATTGAGGATCGATGTATTTGTGTTATTCGAATTTGTAAAGATATGTATGTGTTTATGATATTCGGATACATATGTTTTTGGTATACAAAGGATTTAAAGATCGGTACACGTTATGTTCCTCTGATTTATAAAAAGGTAAATGTATTCAAGGTATGGACACCAACCATTGTAGAGTCTTCATAGAAATGTTATTAATGGAGTTTTGGTTAATAGTAGAACTTAGGCGTAGTAGGTATTATAATCTTCAATTGCAGAGTTTCAATTAAGCTTTTGGTTTCTGCCTAGTTTTAACTTGTGTGTTAATATATGATATTTTATACTTGGCTTAATATATTTTTGTCGCGCTCGGTACAAACGTGTTTACTTACTGAGCCCTAGCTCACGTCGAACCAGTTTGCTAGTTTTACAGACGGGCAACCAGATCGGTCAGCCATCAAGTTTGTGATGCTTATGCTCGAGGTGAAAGATCACCTAAGTTGCAGTCACATACTCTAGAGTTATGAGAAATGTCATATAAGTTTAGAAGTCATGATGATTATGTTAATTGTCATGTTGTGCACACAGTTTTATATATATATATATAAGGTTGTATTTCGTACGTGTATTTGTGGGCACATAGTCCTTAAGTATTATTGCTTAATATGTCTTGGTGTGGACCGGAGGTCCTTTTTATTTATTTGATATCCTTTACAAGTCATGGTGGTACTGGACTGTGATTCAAGTTATCCAATTTTTAGGATGAGTCATGCTTATTTCATAAATTTTGAGGCTCAAAGAGATGGGTTATTCATGTCTCTTACCGGTAATGTCCAGCCTTGGCGGGAAGTTATAAAAACACATCAAAACTTTCATAAAGCTCAAAATAACCCACAAAATGCAATATAGAGAGGCGATAAATATAAATATATTAATTGTTCATCATTAGTTAGCAAATAAGCTAAATATGTATATAAGAAAACTGAGGAAAATTTGAAAACAAAGAATTGAAATGAAGAAAATTTGTGATATTATCATATAGCCAATTCCCTTTGACACAATACATCAATAATAAGAAAATGGGGCAAAATAAAATATTTTCAGTAAGCATATTTATGTTACTTTTGACTACAACAACAAATTGTACATTGTGCATTTTAGGATTCTTGCTTCATGTGCTCTATGTTGGGGTTAGGCGCGGCGGAATGGTGGTTCGGGCTCGGGCGAAATCGTAACTTTAAAAACTTTTAAACTTACCAAATAAATTATTCAATATCCAATATGAATAATTCATTCATATTGCACCAAAACATATTTATTCGATATCAAATAACAACATAAATAATTTAGAAATACTACGAAACTTTTGCGAAAATGTTTTCCACAAATAGCATTAAAACACGTTTTGTCCGAATCGACCAACCAACACACATGGGGGCTGCCCAGGTCAGCCCCAATAGTATTTAGGCAGTTCATGGGCTGCCCAAACAGTGACCAATTCACTGTTTAGACAGCGGATACCCGGTAAGCCCGAAACTCACATGTAACGCCGTTTTTCACCGTTTTCACATATTTCAACTCCGAAATAATTTCCGGAAATTGTTACAATGCCCAAAACACATCCAATACATTTATACAATATACTTTTCATCACCAAAATCACAGAAATTCCAGATTTGATTTGGTAACCAAATTATCATTTTTCATGCTTTAAATCTAATTTTCTCAAACATTAATCATATTAATATTTTACACCAACAAAGTCACTTGATGAGCGGAAAATATATTAATATTTACCGCCCATTTTATCTAATATTTTGTTTAGTTTCTCGGGTTTGATGAACGTTTTGATGGTTTTTATGTGTTTTACAGATAATTAAAGTATCGGGACTTAATGGAATCAAATCAGGGCTAAAATGATGAAATCCAAAGCAAAAAAATGACGAAAACGGAAATTTCCTATACGCGTCACGAAGTGCAGTCCTAAAATTCCAATTTGCGCAAGTTTCATATTTTTGGCCATAACTTTTTCATCCAATATCCGATTGAGCTGATTCAAGTTTCAGATTAACGAAGACTCAAATATCGACAACTTTGAAGAACAAAATAATTTCGAATTCCGAAGTTTTCATGACCGAAATTGATAAAAACAATCCGAAATTATGTTATGTTTAATTACTAAAGTCATTATAAAAAATATAAAAATTTGTCAAACTTCCACCAAGGATGTTTGGTGGAGTGTTTTGTGGCATGTTTGGTGGAGAGTTTTGTGGAGTGTTGGTGGAGAAATTGGTGGAGAATTAGTAGAAGCCTTTTCTTTGCCTATAAATATCAAGTCATTTCATTTGTAAAACTCATGTTTTCCTTAGGTTTTTGTAAGGAATTTAAGGATTGCATCTTGTGGTATTTATTTTCCGTGTTTAATTTATGCATTTTTATTTTCAGTAATAGTATTAGTTTTATTTTCTTTTATTTACTTTTATGTTTTGTAGTTAATTTTTCGTTGGGGAAGGGTGAAACATTTATTATTTTAGTTTAGATTAATATCCCTTAATTATAATATGGAAATTATAATTTAACATAAAAGGTTATACCGCCTTAATGGCTGGTTTTATTTATTTGACATAATGTGACACCGCCTATATGGCTGGTCTTTATGTGACAGATGATTACCGCATATATGGCTGGTTTATGGACAAATAATGATACCACATTTATTATGATCAAATTCTAGCATTTGAACCACAAATTACCCCATTCTTTCCAAGATAAAATGGTCTGAAAATGATCATGGTAATAAGGGTCGGATATCTGATCTGATCTTAACCTGTAATTTTCTTTCTAGACGTAGCATTTCAGCTAACCAGGTATGATCTTCTAAACTTCTTCTACTATTTAAGACATTAGAGACAATGTCTCATTTAGGTTTGGGGGAGGGAATAGTTGATTAGTATCTTGTTTATTTTGTGTTATTTTTATTAGATTTTATTCCAATTTTTTTCGAAAAATACAAAACAAAATGAAAAATTTTACAAAAAATTAAAAAAATATTTAGTGTTTTTGTGATTTTAATTTGATTAATCAGGTGAAATTGATGTGAGATAGTTGTGTAAGGAATTTCCACTCCTGAGACTATCTCAAAATATTTCGGAACAAGTTAATTTTTGTTTATTTCCTTTTGAATTATTTAATTTGTGAATTCTTCATAATACTGAGTAAAATGGATCTTCATATGCTCAGTTGACAGGTATTATCAACATACATGGTAACATACGGACATAAGAAGTAATTGACGAGTTTGTAATATTCAGTGCTCTAGTTTAATTGGAGGACGCATCTAAAAAAGTGATGTGATAAAAAAAATGTGTATAAAAAAAAACGTCTGAGATCCGAGTTATTAAGTCCGTAATGGTGTCTTAACACCTAATGCCCTAAAGCCAACTGGTTTGGGAGTCATTGGCCCAAAGCTCGTTACATGGATCGAAGATGTTGCCAAAAAAATATATATATCTGAAGTCTGAGTAATTAAGTCCGTAGGGGTGTCTTAACACCTAGTGCCCTAAAGCCAGCTGGTTTGGGAGTCACTGGCCCAAAGCTCGCTACATAGATGGAAGATATTGTATATAAATAAAAAACTTCAAAAAAAAAAAGAAAAAAAATCAGAAAAATCAGAAAAAATTATTTCATTACTTAAAAAATGTGTGAATTCTGATATAACTTTAGGATAAAAATATTACTCTCTTCTCAACTGCACTTGTGACTATTGTGGGTAAAATGTGGGTAATATTTTGCCGACTGTGTATATGAAGAATGGTAAAAATAATCGGAGAATTTACTTATTTGGTAATTTAGAAAGAAAGAAAAACAACTATTAACTTGGATAAGAAGTTTCAAATGTTTAGTCACTAACTTATTTATTCTATTTTCTCTTGTCTTTTTGCTTTTGTGTGCATTAGATTGACGTTTTTGGGTATCGTCACTGTAAGCCCTTACGAGACTACAACTCGTCCACTAGGGACACCTAGGAGTTTAAAGGCTTGTTGCATACGCTAAATGCAACCGTGATCCCTACGAAAGTGGCTTAGTTTAATTTAGTCTCAGTTGTTTATTTTATTTTATTTTATTGTTTTGCTCGAGGACTAGCAAAATGTTAGGTTTGGGGGTGTGATGAGCGAGAAATATATTAATATTTACCACACATTTTACCTAATATTTTGTTTAATTTCTCGGTTTTGATGAACATTTTGATGTGTTTTTATGTGTTTTGTAGATAAATAAAGTATCGGGACTTAATGGAATCAAATCGGGGCTAAAATTATGAAATCCGGAGCAAAAAATGGCGAAAACGAAAAATTTACTATAGGCGTCACGAAGTACAGTCCTAAAATTCCAATTTTGCGCAAGTTTCGTATATTGGCCATAACGTTTTCATCCGATATCCAATTGAGCTGATTCAATTTTCAGATTAAAGAATACTCAAAGATCTACAATGTTGAAGAACAAAATAATTTCAAATTCCGAAGGTGTCATGACCGAAATTGATGAACAATCCGAATTATGTTATGTTTAATTACTAAAGTCATTATAAAAAATATAAAAATTTGTCAAACTTCCACCAAGTATGTTTGGTGGAGTGTTTTATGGCATGTTTGGTGGAGAGTTTTATGGCATGCTCAAATATTGGCTCAAGAAACAAGATGAAAAGTTTGATGCAATGGCTGACAAGTTCAATAAATGGGACGTTGAATTTAATGAATCCTTTCAGAGACAAGCAGCAACATTACAAAGAATGGCATATCAAACGAGATAATTAACAGAAAACTAGAGCTACATACCTTAAGAAATATTTTCAGATGAAACTGACGACGTCTTCGAGTACTAAGCATTTCACGGTGACATTTTAACAGAGGAAGAGGCTGAACAGTATCAAGAACCAGAGATATCAGTTTAGGAGCCCAAACCAGCAAAGTCTCTGTTTGATTTTCATTATTTGGATTCTGACGAAGATGAAGAAGCAGAGCTGTTTGTACCAACAAAAATTGAGGATGAAACTCTGTATCCTCACAATGAAGATCTTGGAGCATGCATTGCAATGATGTTTGAAGAAAAGCTACTGAACCGTTCATACCAATCACAGAGGATAAAAGCTTACAGACAGACACATCTTTACATCCTCCGGTTGAAGATTTTGGAGCATTCATTACGCAAATGTTTGAAGAAGATCTACCTGAGCCAGTCACATCAACTATAGAGGATGAAGACCTAAAATCAGACACATCTTTACATCATCAGGTTGACACTTATGGAGCATGTATTTTACAAATGACAGATGAAGAGCTGAATGCAGAAATCCTAAAATACATCTATGAAGAAAATGTGGAGGAAGATGTACAAATGGAGAAGCAAATGACTGACCATATTGAAGATCCAGTGATTTCACGAGAAACATCATTATTTTGGGGAGTACATATCAGAGATATCACCCAGAGGCTTGACAGAATGGAACTTCCATTCAAAGTCAAGCACCATACGAGACCTCCTGATTTTATTCTTTCTTTTCAGAAACTACTGGAGTGACAAAGTTTAAGAAGGTGGCACAAGCACTGAATGAGACAAAATTCTTTTTGCCACCTTACTGTTGGAAGAGACCCTTCAAAAGCAACCCACTTGGGAATGTCTTTAATCGGACATCCAAAACCACACTGAAACCTCATTGACAGATGAATTTCAGTCACGTCTGACTGAAGACGAAAAATTTAGCGCTAGCAGAGAGGCAACCCATGGAATTGTTGTAATTTTTATTTTCATATTTTGTGTATACATGTTGTAGAGTTTCTAATTTTGTGTGTTAGTTTTTCAGGGAAAAGCACAAACAGAGCATTTAAAAAGGAAGAGTATTTGGCAATCATAAAGAGGATAGCTAATTCATTAGTGATGGCTGAGTAAAGAATGAATTCTTGAGACGCATCTTAGTGAATTTATACCAAGCGAGTGGCGTATTGCGTACACAATTATGTTGCCTTAATAATTGCTTTGATTTTCTTTTCTGTTGTAACTAACTTTATTTTCGTAGACAGGATCCAGACTTTTTGACCTTTCACGATTTCTTTTATTGTTTAGCTAACAATCGTCATTTGGAAGATACTAGTGCTATTATTACTCACCCTTTTCAGGTACTATAAATTCAGCCCGTCATTGCACTTTTGAAGGCATCCAGATTTGAGAAAGAAATACATAAAAAAAAAATGAAAGCCACCTCAAGAAGACGAATTGAAAACATTTGTGTTTTTTGTGGTACTAGTGTTGGTACTAAGCCACAATACGTAGATGCAGCACATGAATTGGGTCGAGTCATAGCCGAAAAGAATATGCACCTAGTATATGGCGGTGGAAATCTTGGACTTATGGGGATCGTTTCAAAGTCCGTACAGGAAGGAGGCAGTCCAGTTTTGGGAATCATCCCAAAACCCTTGGCGGAGGCGAATCTGATTGGACCATCAAACAGAGAGGAACTGATCATACCAGGTTTTTCCGAACGACTGGTGGAAATGATTAACCGTGCTGATGCTTTTATTGCTTTGTCAGGTGGCTTGGGCACAATAGAGGAAATTTTTACAGTATTATCATGGGCGAACTTGAACATACAAAAGAAACCGCTTGGACTTTACAATGTTGATGGATTTTATGATTTTCTTTATGTGTTTCTTGATGATGCCCGGAGAAATGGGTTCGTGTCAAAGCCTGTAAAAGAACTCCTCTTTACTGCCAGAACTGCCCCAGATTTAATTGATCAAATTCTAGCCTTTGAACTACAAATTGACCCCATTCTTTCCAAGATAAAATGGTCTGAAGATGATCATGGTAAGAAGCATCGGATAAATCTGGATCTTAACCTGTAATTTTCTTTCTAGACGTAACATTTCAGCTAACCAGGTATGATCTTCTAAACTCTTCTTCTACTGTTTAAGACATTGGGGACAATGTCTCATTTAGGTTGGGGGAGGGAATAGTTTGATTAATATCTTGTTTATTTTGTGTTATTTTTATTAGATTTTTATTCCAAATTTTTTCGAAAAATACAAAAAAATTGAAAAATTCTACAAAAAATTAAAAAAAATATTTAGTGTTTTTGTGTTTTTAATTTGATTAATCAGGTGAAATTGGTGTAAGATAGCTGTGTAAGGAATTTCCACTCCTGAGACTATCTCAACCTATTTCGGAACAAGTTAATTTTTGTTTATTTCCTTTTGAATTATTTAATTTGTGAATTCTCCATAATACTGACTAAAATGGATCTCCATATGCTCAATTGACAAGTATTATCAACATACATGGTAACATACATACATGAGAAGTAATTGACGAGTTTGTAATATTCAGTGCTCTAGTTTAATTGGAGGAAGCATCTAAAAAAGCGATGGGATAAAAAAAAAGGAAAAAAAGAAAAAAGAAAAAGAAAAAGTGTATAAAAAACGTCTGAGATTCGAGTTATTAAGTCTGTAAGGGTGTCTTAACACCTAGTGCCCTAAAGCCAACTGGTTTGGGAGTCACTGGCCCAAAGCTCATTACATGGATCGAAGATGTTGCCAAAAAATATATATATATCTGAAGTCTGAGTAATTAAGTCCGTAGGGGTGTCTTAACACCTAGTGCCCAAAAGCCAACTGGTTTGAGAGTCACTGACCCAAAGCTCGCTACATAGATGGAAGATATTGTATATAAATAAAAAAACTTCAAAAAAAAAAAAGAAAAAAAATCAGAAAAATAGAAAAAAATATTCCATTGCTTAAAAAAGGTGTGAATTCTGATATAACTTTAAGATAAAAATATTATTCTCTTCTCAACTGCACTTGTGACTATTGTGGGTAAAATGAGTTGATTAATATTTTGTCGACTGTGTATATGAAGAATGGTAAAAATAATTGGAGAATTTACTTATTCGGTAATTTAGAAAGAAAGAAAAACAACTATTAACTTGGATAAAAAAGTTTCACATGTTTAGTCACCAGTTTATTTATTCTCTTTTCTCTTGTCTTTTTGCTTTTGTATGTATGAGATTGATGTTTGTGGGTATCATCACTGTAAGCCCTCACGAGACTACAACTCGTCCACTAGGGACACCTAGGAGTTTAAAGGCTTGTTACATACGCTAAATGCAATCGTGATCCCTACGAAAGTGGCTTAGTTTAATTTAGTCTCAAATGTTTATTTTATTTTATTTTGTTGTTATTCTCGAAGACTAGCAAAATATTAGGTTTGGGGGTGTGATGAGTGGAAAATATATTAATATTTACCGCCCCTTTTACCTAATATTTTGTTTAGTTTCTCGTGTTTGATGAACGTTTTGATGTGTTTTGATGTGTTTTGCAGATAAATAAAGTATCGGGACTTAATGGAATCAAATCGGGGCTAAAACGATGAAATTCGGAGCAAAAAATGGCGAAAACGGATATTTACTATACGCGTCACGAAGTGTAGTCCTAAAATTCCAATTTTGCGCAAGTTTCGTAATTTAGCCATAACTTTTTCATCCGATATCCGATTGAGCTGATTCAAGTTTCAGATTAAATACGACTCAAAGATCTACAATTTTGAAGAACAAAATAATTTCGAATTCCGAAGGTTTCATGACCGAAATTGATGAACAATCCGAAATTATGTTATGTTTAATTACTAAAGTCATTACAAAAAATATAAAAATTTGTCAAACTTCCACCAAGCATGTTTGGTGAAGTGTTTTGTGGCATGTTTGGTGGAGAGTTTTGTGGAGTGTTTGGTGGAGAAATTAGTGGAAGCCTTTTCTTTGCCTATAAATACCAAGCCATTTCATTTGTAAAACTCATGCTTTCCTTAGGTTTTTGTAAAGAATTTAAGGATTGCATCTTGTTTTTATTTATTTCCAGCATTTAATTTATGCATTTTTATTTTAAGTAATAGTAGTAGTTTATTTTCTTTTATTTACTTTTATGTTTTGTAGTTAATTTTCCGTTGGGGGAAGAGTGAAGCTTTTATTATTTTAGTTTAGATTAATCTCCCTTAATTATAATATGAAAATTATAATTTAACATAAAATGTTATACCGCCTTAATGGCTAGTTTTATTTATTGACATAATGTGACACCGCCTATATGGCTGGTCTTTATGTGACAGATGATTACCGCATATATGGCTGGTTTATGGACAAATAATGATACTGTCTTTATGGTCGGTCGGACTTAATTAAAATCTGACTTAATGAGGATACCGCTTATATGGCTGGTTGGTAATATCACTGATAAATTCTATATTATAGTAAGGGAGATTTATAAATTAGAAATAGTAAAGGTGGATCCCCAACCCCTATCATTTTATTTTTATTCTAGGGAAGTGATGAAACACAATATCCACACACTTAATAATTGATTTTCTTTTTATGGGCAATTATTTAGTTTGTTTATTGAGTCTTAAGCTTAATGCTTCTTGTTAATTGGCCATTAATAAGATTGATTTGGTAAACTTAAAATGAACTTGACGAAGGGATTTAGGTTTCAGCCTTAGATTCAATAGCCCACGATCTTCATTGAGGATAGATAACCCTTTAATAGATTTCCTTACAGGATAGACATATACATGTCGGGTGGGGGTAGCCACTTTTGGAACTTGAACTTAATGAATTCAGGTAATTTGGTTAACATAGACATATGATTAATTGGGTTATTTGGGTATTTGCGTCTGACCATCGACATATGCTTTTGCATATCTTCGTGTTCCAGGTTAGCAAACTGACTTATTACATATATATAAGAGAATCAATTCATCTTTAGGGTAATATTGTGTGGAATCACAACCCTAGATCTTTGTGTCTTTTATTTATTTTTCTTAGTATTTTATTTTGTTTATTTTATTTATTTTATTTAAGGAAATACACATTCAACCAACCAAAAGCAATCATTATCTTCTCCCTTAATTAGATACTTGTAAATAAATAGTATCAATAATTAATAACAACATTAGGAATTAAGTCATCGTGGGATCGATATTTTTATACTACTTGAACGATACGTACACTTGCATTATACGCGTGTGATTACGCCGGTCATCACCACAAATGAAGAACTCAAGAACAATTTAGGAGTTATAAGAGTGTTCATAACACTCTAAAATGGAAACAAATAATCAAATGACAAAATTGAACTAATATTACACTAATATTATTCAATCTAACTTCATACATGCATCTAGCCTCCAAATTCATCCTCCAAATCAAAAAGCCCCAAAATATAAGAAAAGAAGAAACCCTAGAACTTTTCTAGATGCTCAAGAATGAGAAACAAGCTTTCTAAGTTTAAGAGTTATGGAGATTACCTCAAAATCTCCTAATTTCTTTAAACTTTTTCTTGATTTCTTGATTTTCTTCCTTATTTCTTCAAACAAATTTTGGGAGCTTTTGTTCTTGAAGAGATTCAGCCATGGCTTCCAATTAATTAGAAAAAAAAAAATTTTCCTCTTTAAATAATGGTCATGACCGACTTTGGAGGCATTTTGGTTATTAGGTCATTTTAATCAAATTAAATAATAATAATAAGCTTTAAGTTAACAAATCCAATTTGTATACTTTAAGCTTAAAAGAATCGTGCCACATGTAACCAATAATAATCAAACATATTGCATAACAATTATGTAATGTTGATATAATTTAATTATCTAGATATGTAACATTTAAACACCTAAATAATAAATTAATACAATTATTATATATGTATTTTTATTTACATTAAATAATAAATACATATATTAATGGCATGTGTAAAAGTCTCATTTGATAATTAATTAATATGTATCAAATCAAATCTTGTATCAAATACAAATACACATTAATTATTAATTGATCAAGATCCATTAATGCATGCATTTTTCATTTAACAGTTTAAACGATTCGAATTAACTCATTTAATCCGGTGAAGTATTATGAATAATCTATATTATTCATAACGTGTTGCCCAAGTGCTCAACGAGTACACTTCATATTGTGGGACTCTCTAAGTTTAGGTTTATCCGTCACAGAATCAAATTTCGTGTCCATAATTCACCCACTCATGAATTATGATGACAAAGGATAATCTCGCTAAACTATACAAGTCGAGGTCATTGCATATGTATAATCTCCCCGTCACAGACTATCAATATTATACCGGGGATATAGATATGAACGTCAAATCCCCAAGGTATAATATAGTCGACTTTCAAATCTACGATCTCTAAATAACACTCGGAACTCGCTACCGAAGTATACCACAAACATGGATTTACTATATCGCAAACACGTTCAAGATACCTATGCCCTGTATACAGGATTGACAGATTCTATCTGATACTCACAAGATATCATGAGCATTAGTCTACACCCAACGAACAAACGGAGGTCTGATCTATATAGATCGGTGACGTGACTGCCATCAATGTGTGGAGGATGTCTCATATATCCACAGTGATATCTCAAGTCGAATTACCACTATGCTACTCGACTCGAGAAGATTCATATTGACGTTGGTGTACCATCTATTAGGAAATCTTCGGTGAGTCATTCAGTATTTATCAAATAAACACCTATAAGTTTATACGAGTCTCCTAACACTCATGGTTCATTGGGATAAACCATCGGACCAAGTCACGATATACGACATGTACTGGTCTCAGCGGATTTTACTAACCGACCCGTGTCAGCAAATCTTGACCAGTAATTTTATTTGAGAATATACAACTTATAGTGATGCTTCCCAATGTCAATTACAAACTACGTTGTAACTGCGCACTACGTTGTACATCCTGGGGTCTTTGTCTAATATATACATATCACTAAATCGAATTTAGTTTCAATCTAATTGTAATTAGATCGAATACGTATATAAAAACAAGAGGTGTTACCATTAAGTAAATAATATTATGGAAAAAGAAATTGTTCGTATTCATGAATCGGGCACAAATACGATCCGGATTGGCACTCCGAGCACCAACCCTAACACTCTATATACACAACACTTTTCATCATGTAATGTATTTGAAAGCTTGAAATTATAAACAAAAAATAATGGCATGGGAATTGATAATAGAATTTATCATTTTGTATTTTTCCAAAATATTTTCATGCATATATCCACAATGGATGCACAATAGTAATAATAATGACATGAGAATTGGGAATAGAATTTATCATTTTTTATTTTCCCAAACCTTTTCATGCATGCAATCACCATAGATGCACAATAATTATTCCAAATAAAAAAAATAAAAACAAAAATTAGACCATTTACAATCAATCTCCACCAATTAAGGAAAGTTAGGATTGCACGGTTTTTTTATAAGTATTGACATTTAATCTTATTGATTGTTGTTGGCATGTGTTTGATTCCTAAAGCAACTTAACATACTGGACTACTTCTTCAAGCATTGTGCTCATATCAACTTTCGTTCCATTTGGTTTCAGGTTATGTAAAATCACCAGCCTCTCATTGATCATCTCTATTTAAAATAATAAGTCTTAAAATAATAAATTTATAAAAATAAGAAATTTTTCTTTGTATATTAAAAAAACTTAAAATAAGTTCACAGTAATCAAGAAAAAAATCATTATCTCATGCTTAGATTCTATTTTGGGTAAAATCCAAACAAAAAAACTCTTTATCTAAAATTCTTGAAATTAAACATCTATTAAAAATAAATTATACGTATACATACATACATACATACATACATACATACACACACACGTATATATATATATATAAGTTAAAAAAATTCAACTCCCTCGGCGCACTATATGGCACCAACTAAAAAATCTATTATTTATTAATTTAACTATAATTTTTTAAAAAAAAAGATAAGAAAGCTTAAAATAATAAACCTAATAAAATAATAAATAAAGTGAGATTAAAAAAAAAATCTTAAAATAATATATCTATTAACATAAGAAACATTTTTTTTTTTGTATATTCAAAAATTTAACAACACCTAAAAAATCTATTACTTATTTAGTTTAAATCTACTTTTTAAAAAAGATAAGAAGTCATAAAATAATGAACCTATTAAAATTAGAAACATAATTTTTTATTTGTAAATTGAATTAAATAATAAACATAATTTTTTATTTGTATATTGAAAAAATATGGCACCACCAAAAAAATCTATTATTTATTTAATTTAATTCTATATTTTAAAATAAGAAGTCTTAAAATAATAAATCTATTAAAAAAAAGAAACCTATTGAAATTTTTAAAAAAAATATTATTCTTTATTTGTATATTGAAAAATATAAAATTATCTCATACTTAAATCCTGATTTGTGTAAAATCCAAATAAAAAACTATTTATCTAAAATTCTTGAAATCAAACATTATATTAAAAATAAATTAAATTAAAAACTTAACTAAATAAACAAAAACAAAAACAAAAAAACTAATCATATATATAGATTAATGCATCCTCTCTATCTCCTCAGCTTAGCACCATAAAACCAAAATGATAATGTTCTCTGTTCTTTATCTTCAATTAATTTAGTCCATCAAGTATTAATAAAATAAATATAAATATTGTTCTTGAAATGTAATAGACATAATCATATAAATCTTTTTCATTTTTCATTTTGTTGTTTATTTATCTTCCAACAGAATGTGTGACTTTGTTTTATATACTCTTACCTTTATTAGTTATCACAAATTATGAATGTGATCAATTTCTTATTCTCAGATCATATATTTCATTTGTTAATTTTTTTTTAAACTTTTTGCTAGATTATTTGTATATGTTAAAATAAGAAAACTTACTAAAATAATAAAAACTATCCAACCTTAACACTATTATCCATCTAAAATAATACAAAATAAAATGTCTACAACAAATCTACTCACAATTATATTATATAAATAATATTAATCTGACAATTAATATCATTTTTAATATATTTATATTTCTAACTTTAGCAGTCATATAACATTTGTTTATTTCGAGAAAGTATATCATCTCTCAAATCCTAAGTAAATTTATAAGAAATTTGTTAATTGACATAATAAGGATAATATTTTAATTTTGAAGAACTGAGCATGGGCTCCATACTAGTTTATATAAAATTACTTTTCAGAGCATTAATTATGGGCATTATTGTTTTGTATCAAATAATATTCTAACAAAGTTAATCTTATTTTATCGGGATTATAATTGAAGTATTGGACCCTTCAAGTATGGATACGATGTGGGCCAATTTTGAGGAAAAGTGGGCAAAGCATTTTCATTTTTTTTCTTAACATATGGGGTCTCTATTACTTTTTTTTTTTTTTTTAGGATAATTAGAAATGCCGTCAAATTACTTGTTACGGGTTTAAACAAAACAGTAAAATTTCCAATTATTGAAGATTTTTATAAGAAAAACATTCACTGAATTCGAACTCAAAATCTCAAATTAAGATCTTGAACTCTATACCACCAAACTCTACATTACTCATTCAATGACCTCAGTTCCATTTTTGTTCATGTTTGTCAGCACTTGGAAGGTCCCCAATAATTGGAGGAGTCACATTCTCCATTTTAATTTTAATTTTTTTTTCCCTGCTTCAGGCCTATCCATAAATTGTTATGCAAATCATCTGCAAGGTATGCAGCAACAATGAATTCAGAAATTCTGAATCTGGGATATTTCATTCGGGAAACATTGTTCTAGAGGATTTTTTATTATTTTTTTAACTTTGATCAGTTATTATCATTTATTCATTTCTTATATGTTTCTTTCTTTGATTGTTTGTATGGGAATGTTTATGAACAAGTATGGATTTTAGTCAGTGGTTATTACTGTTGGGGTTTTGGGCGATGAGGGGCATCAGAAGTGCGGGTCCGGGTGAAATCGTATTTTAAAACTTTTTCAAAAATACAGAATAAATTATTCAATATCTATGGTATCAGACTAGGTGTGGTTGGATGTGTTTATTGTTTTAAAGATTTCATCTGTTATTATTTTTAGACTATTTTTCTGTGTGTTTGCTGAATTTCTTACTGGTTGTAAGCCCCGCCGAAGGATAGGATTCCGTTTAGGACAGTAAACCCATACCTGTAGGCAAATCTCATAGTAATAGTATAGGAATAGTTCCTCATGGAGTCTCTATTCTGTAGAACATCCTCTCTCTCTAGCTCTTCTACTGAAAGGACTAGTGATTCAAAAAATATAGTGAACTCTGAAGATCTCATAATTGAAGATTTTAATAAAGCTATTGACTGCTGGAAATTACCAAAAATCTCAAAAGACGTAATTTACAAAACAAAAAGACTTGATTTTCTTAAAACAGATTATGTTATAAAAACTGAAGAACGTGATATTACTCTTACAAAACCTTTTGAAACAATAAATTTATTTTCTGAAAGTGCCCTAAAACATTTAAAAGAAAAGAAATTTAATTATGTGCATGTTGGTTTAATCCAAGTTGGAATAAAGCCCCTTACAAAAGAAGGCTTAGATACTTCTATCTTAGCCGTTTTAAGAGATGGAAGATTCATCACTTTTGATGATTCTTTACTTAGTAGTATTGAATCAAGTCTCTGTAAAGGACCGATCTCTTTCGATTGTTATCCAAACATCACAATCTCCTTACAAGACAAAAATATTCTAAAAAGCATGGTTCTTCAAATTAAAACCCATAACTACCATATGTTTGAAGGATCAATCCATGTTGCCTTGATTTACAAAATTTCCTACAAAGCTATGCATTCTGCGTTCAACACGCAACATAAGATCCAGTCAAAAAGAGATGAGACTCTTCTCTTACAGACTGATCTGTCCAAATCTAACATGGTTATCCCCAGACCTATCCAATGGAAAGATATCAATCTTCCGGATGAATGGATTTTAGAAGGAGCTTCTGAACCAGTAATTCCAAAGCAACTTGAGCCTAATACATAGTTACAAAATGTGACCCAGTATTCTGATGGAAAAGTCAAACTGTCTTTTAAAAGAAGTACTTCCTCTAGATTCAGTGATAGAGACTCTATGTCCAGTATTTCTTCCTTAGAAAGAAAATTCTCTAAAGTTCCGTCAGTTATAAATCTACAACCTAGATTCTCTACTTCAGATATACCAAGTTCCTCCATACGTTCTGTTGATTATACTACTAATATCCCTCATCCTATATATACTAGTAGCCAACATGAACAAACTAAAGCTGATTCTCCTCCTACATCTCCTACATTTTCTGCTGTCACAGAAAATATTATAAATGTCCTACACAAAGATTTCAAGATAAATAAATCCTTTTTGCATGACGATTTTTATTCTGATATGAATAAAGAAAAAAGACTCTGGTTTTTCAAACATTTCCTGAACCAAAGACAACAAATTCAAAGATCTTATTATGAATTTATAGAACTACATAAAGTACACATCACATTTTTCGATTGGTTTGAAATGTATGCTTCCGAAAATGACATTTCTTACCCTTTTAAAGAATCAAATCTCATTACTATTAGAAAGAAAATACCTCAATGGAGTCTTTCTGATAGTGACAGGACTATTGAATCTGAACATCCTCCCTTGAGAAATATAACCATAGACCATGGTGAACCCTCAATTCAGATTAAAGCCTCACCATTAAAGATTCATAGACTTAATGATACTGATAAAGACTTAGATAGTATTATCCAACAGAATAATTTATGTAATACTAATCTAAATACAATCGGAAAACAGTTAACTAGGATAGAAAGTCAAATCCAACAATCCACTATTACTGTTCCTTCATTAAAGACTATAATAAAACCTAATGAAGACAAGAAACTTAAAAAGCCTATTTTTGTACCATTTCAGATTTCTAAAGATAGCCAAAAGATTATCAATGAATTAAAATCTGATTTTGTTAAAGCCATTAAAGAACAATTGGATAGGATAGAAACATCATCTTCCTCTTCAAAGAAGAAAGTAGATATTGCCCTAGATACCCCCCAATCTAGTAGTAGAATTGGAGTTCTAGAACTAGATAATTCTTCCATAGCTTCTTCAGACATAGAAGCCTTCCAAGAAAATTCCAAACCTGTCTCCAAAGTTAATAAAGTTCATTGGGAATTAGCACTTCCTGCTAACTCTTATTCTGCTCCTGATATAGCTATCGATAATAGGCCTAGTGCTATAAACCAGTCCCGGTTTAATGCATCTTCTGTCTATGAATGGAACATAGATGGGATGTCTGAATATAACATTTTAAGCCTATTACAACAAATGACAATGGCAGCAAATGCTTACAAAACCCAAACAGGAACCTCTGATAAGGCAATTACAGAGATTCTCGTTGCTGGTTTCACCGGTCAACTTAAAGGTTGGTGGGATCATCTTCTCACCAAAAGTCAACAACTTGACATCTTGGATGCTATTCAAACAGATGAAGACAATGCTCCTATTCTGGATGAATACAACAGCCCAATCCAAGATGCCGTTGCAACCTTAATTTTGACCATTTCCCTCCATTTCATAGGTGACCCATCTCACTTACGAGATAAAAATACCGAGTTACTACATAACCTTAGATGTAGAAAACTTAGTGACTTCCAAAGCTATAAAACCACCTTCTTTACAAGACTCTTTTTAAGAGATGACGCAAATAATATAACTTGGAAAGAAAAATTCCTTGCTGGTTTACCTACCCTTTTAGGTGAAAAAGTTAGGAATTCTATTAAAGCCCTCCATGACAATCGTGTCCCTTATGAAAGACTTACCTATGGTGAATTAGTTAGTTTTATCAATAAGGAAGGGTTAAAGATATGCCAAGACTTGAAATTACAGAAACGCCTAAAATGGGAGCTTAGGAAATCTAAGCAAGAACTAGGTAGTTTCTGCAAACAGTTTAACTATGATCCTTTCAAAGCTAGTACCTCTAAAGATTGTGAAGGAAAATGTTCTTCAAAGCCTTATAAAAGAAATTACAGTTCAAAAAAATTTAGAAAATCTTTTCCTCCTTCTAAAGAAAATTTCTATAAAAAACCTTCAAAACCTTATGAGAAATCCAATAGAAAACCTCACACTTCAAAATCTAAAGCCCCTTTCAATTATAAGGAAGCTACTTGTTACAAATGTGGAAAGAAAGGACATACTGCAAAATATTGTAGGATGAACAAAAAACTTCATGAATTAGATCTCAGTGAAGAAATTCTTTCCAAAATAACAAATCTGCTTATTGGATCTTCTGAGTCTGAATCTTCCGTAACAGGCAATTCTGAACCTTTACAAGTTGATGAGTTAGTTGATTCAGATACTTCTAGTCATAGCCGTTTTAGTGATTCTGATACAGATTCCTATTTAAAGAATAAGAAACTTAATGTTTTGACTAAAGATCAAGAAACTTTTCTTGAAATTGTAAAACACATTTCTAATCCTGACTTACAAAAAGAATATCTTGACAAACTCCTAAAGACTTTTGACAAAGGAGAATCTTCTAAAACTCCTGTTTTGAAACAAAATACTTATGATCTTACACAAATCCTAAGTAAGAAGAAGAATAAAAAAGACACACCAAATTTGCAAGACCTTCAAAAGGAAATCCAAGAAGTAAAAATTGAAATAAAAGATTTAAAAGAAAAACAGAAAAATGATTCTGAAACAATCCAACTTCTTCTTAAAAGTCAATTAGTTGATAATTCTGAAAAAGGCTCAGATTCTGATAATGATGGATCTGAGAACCAAAAGCTTGAGAATATTGAGTCTCTTCCAAATGATTTTCTTTTTGTTCTAAAGCAAGTAACTACAAGAAAATACCTAATCTGGATTACCCTTATCCTTTCATCTGATTTCCAAATTGACACAGTAGCCTTATTTGACACAGGTGCTGATCTAAATTGTATCAAAGAGATTATTATTCCAAAAGAGTTTCATAAAGAAACACATGAAAAACTTTCTGCAGCAAATAATTCGAAACTAGAAATTTCTTCCAAAGTTGATGCTTCAATTCCTAATGATGGTTTTGAATTTAGGACTTCCTTTCTTTTAACAAATGATATACATCATGCTGTTATTCTTGGAACTCCATTCATAAACCTCATTACTCCTTACACCGTTACTTATAATGGCATAACCTTTAAAGCAAAAGATAAAAAATTGAAATTTTCTTTCATTGAAAAACCTAAAACAAGAAATTTGAATATTCTAAAAGCTTGTTCTGTTTATCAGAACCATATTAGTGTTTTGCTAAAGAAAAAACAAAATGACTTACTTCATTTAAAGAATGATTTAAATATTGAAAGACTCGAAAAACAACTACAAATTGATTTGATACAACAAAAGATTAATGATTTCAAAGTATTAATTGAAAAAGAAATATGTGCTGATTTACCTTCTGCCTTTTGGAATAGAAAGCAACATTTGATAGATCTTCCCTATGAATCCTCTTTTGATGAAAAGCAAATTCCTACTAAAGCTAGACCTATTCAAATGAATATGGACTTAGAAAAACATTGTAGAAAAGAGATCAAGGACTTAGAATCTAAAGGTTTGATTGTCAAGTCAAGGTCTCCTTGGTCCTGCGCCGCTTTCTATGTAAATAAAAATTCTGAGATAGAAAGAGGAACACCTAGAGTGGTTATCAATTACAAACCTTTAAACAAGGCCCTAAAATGGATTAGGTATCCCATACCTAACAAGAAAGATTTGCTTCAAAACTCCACTCTGCTTTCATATTTTCAAAATTTGATATGAAGTCTGGTTTTTGGCAAATCCAAATTCATCCTAAAGATCGTTATAAAACTGCTTTTACTGTTCCATTTGGACAGTTTGAATGGACGGTTATGCCGTTCGGTTTAAAAAATGCACCTTCTGAGTTTCAGAGAATTATGAATGATATTTATAATCCTTATTCAGATTTTTGTGTTGTTTATATTGATGATGTTTTGATTTTTTCAAAAGACATAGATCAACACTTCAAACATTTAAAGACCTTTTATTTTGCCACTAGAAAGGCTGGTTTAGCTGTCTCTAGTACAAAGATTTCTTTATTCCAAACTAAGGTCAGATTCCTATGACATTATATTTCCAAAGGAACTATCACACCCATTGAAAGATCTCTTGCTTTTACTGATAAATTCCCTGATAAAATTCTAGATAAGAGCCAACTCCAAAGATTTTTAGGAAGTTTAAATTATGTTCTAGATTTTTGTCCTAACATCAATAGAATTGCAAAACCATTGCATGATAGATTAAAGAAAGTTCCTGTTCCTTGGACTGATGAACATACAAAGGCTATTAGACTAATAAAGAACACTGTTAAGGACATCCCTTGCTTATATTTAGCAAACCCTAGTTTACCAAAAGTTGTTGAAACTGATGCATCTGACTTAGGGTATGGTGGTATTCTAAAACAAGTAGATAATGGTAAAGAACAAATAGTTCAATATGTTTCTGCTCATTGGAATGATTGTCAGAAAAACTATTCTACTATTAAAAAAGAAATTTTATCAATTGTTCTTGCATATCTAAATTCCAAAGTGATTTACTAAATCAAAAATTTTTGCTAAGAATTGATTGCAAAGCTGCAAAACATGTTTTAGAAAAGGATGTTCAAAACATTGCATCTAAACAAATTTTTGCAAGATGGCAAGCAATTTTGAGTGTTTTTGATTTTGAAATTGAATTTATAAAAGGAGATAAAAATTTTGTTCCAGACTTTCTAACCATAGAATTTCTCCAAAACAGATAATGCCGCCCAAGAAAAGAGACACTGGCAAAGCTAAGATTATTGAGCCCCCTGTCCAAAGCCATTACAAAGAATCCCAATCTCCACCACCCATTCCAAAGTTAGCCTCAGGCATTCCTATAAAATCTTGGGTTGACACAATCCAAGAAGATGAAGAATCTTCATCTAAAGCAATTACTTCTCAAGATCAGGTAAATGAATGGATTGAATCCATTTCTAAATCCCCTGAACTCCTACTTGCTTTACAAAGTTTTTCAAAAAATCAAGATATTCAAAAAACTTCTTCCAAAGAAATTACTTTTCCAAAATCTCAAAAAGAAATGTTTTAACTGGAAGTTCATCTTCCCAAAAATTTCTCAAAAGCCTTCACAAAAATCGGATTGGTATAATAAAACCTATCACCAAAATATTTTGAGCATTGAAGATGGGTTTTATAGTCCTGATCCATTTATTACCCTTTCAAAGTTTTTTCCAAAGGGTTGGTTTTTCAAACCTTGGGATTTATCAAAACCCCAATCCTTTTATCAAGACATTCTTGAATTGACGGAATCTGTAAAATTCAAACACTTTTTCCTTTCTGATACTCATTCTGAGCCGGCCTATTCTACGGCCACTATCCTTAAAGTCATTTCTCCAAAACAATGGGGAGAACCCCTTCATAACCCTAAAGTTTTCCCTGCAAATTTCCAAAATAGATTAAACCATTGCTTATCCTACTCTTATTGGGATTACCAGCAAGCGTGGTTTAATACCTTCCTAATCCAAAACCCTAAGAAAAGCCATTCATGGTTATTTTTCTTTAATTCCAAAATAACCGTCGAAAGCCTTCCAAACTGGTTCCAACATTGGTGGAACTATTATGGACCAAGCCCAGAAATTTTAACCCCCAATGCAAAATCCTGCCTAAACCTTTTCAAAGCCCACTATGTTCCCTCGACTTCAGAAAAAAGATTCCCCCCTTTTCTTTGTTTATGTACAAATTTTTTCTTACCTTGGGTCTGGATGTGGAGTCTTCAATTCTACACCCAAGAAACCCATTTGCTTCTCCAAAGAACCTTCAAAGTTAAATGGTGGTCCAAATTTGACGAAGAGTCAAAGCTGACACAACACATGGTCCATCAATGGCTCTGTGCTAAAGGCCATATTAAATCTAATATGAAGTTGTCAAAGCCCAAAGCAACGTGCTATCTCAAAGTGTAGAAGATAACTCATATATCCCACTGTGGTATCTCAAGTCGAAGGACCACTATGCTCGCTCAATGTCAATTACAAACTACGTTGTAACTGCGCACTATATCGTAAATCCTAGGGTCTTTGTCTAATAGACACATATCACTAAACCGGATTTAGTTTCGGTCTAATCGAAATCAGATATCTAATCATAATTAGACCGAATATGTGTATAAAAGACAAGGATGCTACCAATGAATTAGTAATATTTATGGAAAATAGAATTGCTCGTATTTATGAATCGGATATAAATACGATCCGGATTGACACCCTGAGCACCAACCCTAACAATTACAAGTTCTATTTCTCATTTTCCTTTCTGGGTTAGAAAGTTCTGATATGTGATGCACTGTGACAATCAAAAATGGACTCAGCAATCAGTTCCTTCAGTTGGGTAAGTCTTCAAATTGAGTTTTTCTATTATTATTATTATTTTTTTTCAGCAACAAAACTTAGAATTATCTAAAAAAATTCTTTTATGTAATTTGTAAGGGATCAAGCTCTGTAACAATTAGCAACAAGCTTTGTGCTGTGTTCTTGCCATTCACAGGCTTCATTGAAGATCTGATCTGCAGCTTAACCGGTTGCTTTGGTCACCACCGTCCACCTAAGCTTCATTACACATTCAATGACCTCGTTCGCCTTGGTAACAATTGTATCACCTATAGGAGCATATGCATTACAAAAATATATATGCATAGTTATATACATATGTGAAATATATTCTCTATGGTTTTGTTTGTGACGTTCTGTTCTGGAATTTGAGTTTCTTGAGATGGTGATTTTGGAGTTACTATTAATGAAGTGGAGGCGTTGCACCAATTATTCAAGAAGTTGAGTAGTTCTCACATTGATGATGGGCTAATTCACAAGGTATCCTTATTGCAAGTCCAAATCTTCTGTCCCATCAATTGTGCTCCACTTCGTGCTCCACCAATTAAATTTGGACAACTAATATCTCTGAGAGAACAATTTGATTGGTGGAGTGTTAAAGTCAGAGTTCTCTCATTTAATGAGAGATATTAATTATCCAAATTTGATTGGTGGAGCTGAAGTGAAGTACAATTGATGAGACAGAAGATTTGGACTCCCTTATTGGCAACAAGAATGTGCTTTCAAGAATATCAAATGAGGGGCAGTGATGTTTGGTATTTGAGCTGTTGTGGCTTTCCACAGCTTCTGTGAAATGTAATCAGTAGCTCTCAATAATGAGGGCTGTCATATTCATTAAAAGAAGAAAAGAGAAATTGTCTTACATGTTTCACAATATATGTGTTTTTTTTTCCTTAGGATATGAAACTAAGCTTTAGGTGTTATGATCATTTCCAATGCCGATCTTGGCAATGAGGGATTCTGTAGCCTATTTGCCAATTCCAAAAAGATCAAATATATACAATCTGTTTTCCATCATTTCAAATGGACTATGGTTGAATTCTGTTACTAAAATGGCTAACAATTATGGATTAGGAACTGAGTTTTATACTGGCCACTGAATAAACTGTGAGAATTTATCTAATGTGTGAGTCCCACTTAATTCTTAACACAAATGCGACTCAACACTGGATACTAAGTTGACTATTCTTTCCAGGTATTTGATCTTTTTGATGAGAAGAAAAATGGGGTTATTTGGGGAATTTGTCTATGCACTTGGTATTTTCCATCCTGCCACTCCACTAGATAACAAGATTGACAGTAAATATTGGAGAGGCAATTATCAGTTCTTTACTTTAACCAATCAAAATCAAGAACTTGTGTTAAGAACCATTGGATTATTTCCTCTTTGGTTTCATCCAGTTGCATTTAGAATGATTTGAGAGAGATTGGATTCATTGAGCCAGAAGAAGTGAGTATCTAGAACAGAGCCGGTCTCCACCTATGGCCCCCAAATTTATTTTATTATAGGCACAAATAACTAATAATTAAGGGTTTCTTAATTGTTTTATTATAATATTATGTTATAATCAAGAGATTTAAATTATAAAAATTATCTTGGGTTCTAAGATATCGGGGTCAGGGTCGGCCTTGATCTTGACACATGTTAAAGCTCTGAAAAACTTTCAATCTATTACTTCAGTGATTTCATTTACATTTGTTCAGGTAAGGCAAATAGTGTTTGCCACCTTACAGGAATCTGGCATGCAAAATTCAGATGAATCTCTCAAAGCTATCATTGACAAGGCAAGGAACTCCCACCCTTTTCATTTTAAGAACTTTCTCAATTTTGCTTCTTTGATGTCTTCTGTTTTGAATCTTCTTCTATTGACCCTTTTCTTTGCTCAGACATTTGCTGATGCTGATGCTGATAGGGATGGCAAAATAAACAAAGAATGGAAATCTTTTGCCCTCAGTCTGTCAGTCACTCTACTTTTTTGAAGAACATGACTTCCTTTTTTGAAGTATACTTATTTCCCCTTCTTGCATTACTTTTACTACTGTTATTGTTATTACATTGTAACAGACATCTTTGTTCATTGATAAATGTGTAATTCAAGTGGCGGAAATGGCCGATCGTCATCGGACTGATCCAGTTCTATAAAAATAGCCTATTTAGTTAGATTTTAGAATAATTAATCAAGAATTTTTTTTTCCCAAAATCGTCGGATTTGCACAAAAAACCAATCTTCTTATTTTCCTCATATTTTTTCTTCTTATTTAGATATTTTAGTAATCTTTCTCAATTTTATAATTGTTCAGTATTTTTTTTAAAATGATTTTTAAAGGATCTTGAAAGATGATTTTCGAATTTTTTTATCTCGATCAGGTAAAATATCAACTTTATATTTCTCAATTAATTTTGATTAAATTCATGACTATTTCCGATTAAACTGCCAAGATTGACTCCACCTGTTGATTGTTGGTACCATTCAATTAAACTTTGATTTGTGTCTTTTGTTAACTTTCTTTTTATGTGTTTGGTCATCTGGTCCCCAAGAGGCGTGACTTGATGGTGTAAAGCTCAGAATAGAACTTTAAGGTTTTGGGTTCAAATCAAATGAGTGCGTTTTTTATAAGAGCTTGGGACAACCATGAATTTTACATGTTCCGCTTAAAACCCGGAATGAGTGATTTGGCGACGAGATTTCCAACGATTCCAAAAAAAAAAAAAAAGTGTTTTGGTCATCTGTCTGGACAACACCACAGTATTTCCAAGTTTTATATTCAACACTGGAGTTGATGACACAGAATTTCAGCAGTGACATTAGTATGGAATGAGCAATATGGCATCAAAGACCTCAGTCTCAGCTTGTATCATCTTCATATCATCTATATGTACTTTTTTCTATTCCAACTTTCAAAGATTCAGATTCATATTCAAATTACCTGGCTACTTGTGTTGATGAGTACCAAACCAAATAAATATTCTTCCTAATAGTTGAGCTCGGCTATATAAATTTTTTGACATTATTTGGAAATTTCGCCGCAAAACCACCCTGGCAAATAAGTATAAAGTCATTAATACAGTTATATCACGTATGATTGGCACATTTTTAATTTAAATTATTATATTATAATCTCGACTTTACAATCAATGATCTACTGAGAGTCTAAATGGATACAAATTATAAAATAGTTGATGAAGTCTACCTATCTACGTCCACCTAAGAAATCTAAAGTCTCAATACAAGCAAGCTCTACCCACATAAATACAAATAAAATCTTGAACATTTAAAAATAATAATATAGGTCACCATTTAGGACTAAAGGAACATGACCTAACTAGTCTACAACAAGCATCTTGGGATCTATGTGATGTATTTAAACCAGAAACTCAGATTATCCATCTATTTTGATGTTTGAAATGGGTTTATTTTTGTTAATCTCCAAGGCAGACAGTTACTTCTATTGCAAAGGAATGTGTATCTAGGATTGCATTTACTACATTTTCCACATCTGCCACCAAGAGTCCAAGCAACTGGAAGCCTTTTGCTTCTGCACATAGCAGGATTTCTCGCTGCTAGTGCTTGCCCATCCATGGTCACCTAGACACTTGCCATTTTCATTCCTCTAGACACATTGACAATATTAGAGTATGTGAAACCATGGCATCAAAGTTCATTCTTACCCGATTATTGTAGTTGATGCAGAGCCCATTTCTGTTACAAAGCCACTTTTTACGACTGAATTTTGTTTTCTCGGTGCTGCTCATTACGTCTTGATTTCACCTTCTTATACTATTGCCAGACTGAGCAGCGTCTTTTTCAGCAGCCTTCAAATAGTTATAACTGAGACCTGAGCCTTGTTCAATCTTGTTCACCAAGTAAGTTGGCAGCTTTTTTCAATCTCATCTGCAGAAGTTCAAAAGAAAAGTTAAATGGAAATAAGTAGTAATACTAAAACATTGGATAATGAAAATTTACGCTAAAAGAGGGTAACATATTTACTTAAACATCATGCTCCTAGGAAATAGTTTAATTGATTACTAATAGTGGCAGCGGAAAATACAAGGCACCCCACTCCTGCAGTTTCACATTCAGATGGATAGCTTCTCGTTAAAGCCACAATATTCCAATCGACCCAGTTACAACTTATAAGGCCGTCTTTTTTTGCCTCCCATTGTGCTGAGAAAAGCCTAAGGGAACAACAACGACTACGGTATTACTAAAACTATTCAGAAACACCTTGCGTGGTGATCTTCAGATCATCAGAACCTTCTTGCACTTGTCTTATAGAATAATACTTCAGTTCCGAAGCTCATAGATCGTTGAAGGTAGAAAAGAGAACAACCAAAGACTAATCAACCCTAAACTTACATACCCTAGCAAATCCAAATAAGCAAATTAGCCACCTCTGAACTAAAATTTAGAAGTATAACCAGGAAAACATTTCTAAGCTGGCATCAGCAAACTAATCCACCAAAATGCCACGTTCAGCAGAGACGATTAAAGCAAAGCGTTCTCCTTTCACCTAAAATCCAACCGTCAAAACTAGCAGCACATAAAGAATCTCCAGTCATACCATATTAAAATGGTTAACGATCTTATCTTACTTGAACATTTCACTGCATACAAAACAACATTGGAACTAACAGAAGTCTTTTCAATTCCTCCATTTGTCTGCCATCCTTATACTTATAAACAGCCAACAACCAGCTTCTGTTGTTTTGGAATTTTCCCAAGTGCTCCATATAACAGATCATCTCATCCAAATAGGACCATCAAATAAACTTCTTTAATTTGTGCATACTATTCCTCCTAGTTAAGTTCAGACTTTCTTTCTCCATACTATGCCAAATCCTCATTGATATCAAAATATGGAATTATAACATTTCAAGTGAAAATCACACAAATCTACATTTTCTACGAAGCACTGAAGCAGGTGATTTAAATAGCCTAGAAAGATCTTATATCATGAGAAGTGACATTTCTGGTACAATTCCAAAATCACTAATTCTGGTACACAAAACAATGCAACAGTTTGAGGAAACTCCTGTGGGTAAGATAGCTAAGAAAAGAATTCTATCACATTGTAAAAACACTCTAGGTTTCTATCATAGGACTTAACCTAATTTAGACTCATGGAATCACAAAGAAGCACTTAATTAGAAATGTGACTTACTGGCTCAACCCTGAAACTACTACCCCATATCTTAATATAGAATCTAGGGGACAAAGGAAAATAACTTGATATGGGCCAGGCTGAAAAATTGGTTGAAGCTACTATTGGAAAATACTTGAACCAGCGGTAGCTTCATAAAACTTCGATGAATGAATGCCTATTATCAACTTGACTACTTCAATGTCAGTATTAACATATAGGATCCGAAGAAAGCTAAATGTTAATTGATTAACGAAATTATGGGAACACCATAGCAGCCAGCATCGTAATTTGTCGATTTAAAAAGTTAGCTAAGAAAACAGCATCAAATTCCAGATCCATAAAACTCATACAACAGAGACAGAATACTTGCCTATGAAGGATAGATCAAAAGTCCGCCTCTTGTCACATGGCATGCCACCATCCTTCAGAAACTCCAGCCTCATCTCAGTATGTGAAGGAGAAACTTTAGTTGATCAAGATGGTCAAAATACCTTGACCACCAAAATGATAATGTAGAACTATGATAAGATGAACAATTCGAAAATCCACACCAGAACAAGAGTTGTCTGGATTTTCCCAAACCATTGTTGAATATCTGGAACCACATAACCATAGGCTAAATGAGTGTAATTTTATCGAGGAGGGCATGTCACACACTTCACTCCGATGTCCAAGTGTTAGGATGGTTCGCAGACCACGGTACGCCGATTTCCACATGCTTTTTGAAGGTTCATAACTGTACTATGAGGACATTCATAGTCATCCAAGCTTGATAAGTATTATAACTCCAGTCTTCAAATAAACAATTCCTCTCTCCATTATGCTACTGCACGCACACAAATGGAAAAATCCAACCATCTGAACTAGAGAAACCTTAAAACTATCTTCCAGTTACTAACTTCTGGAAAGAGTAATACAACCTTGAAATCCACTCTTTGATCTAAAATTTACTAGAATCCCTATAAATCTAGAGGGCAAGGGTTAACCAAAATTGCAACTTGTACTGATTTACATAATGAGTAAGTGGCCTTCATAAACACATGACCAACTGAAGTTGAGAAGCCAGCTTCACGATCTTGAACAGTGGGAGCAATGAAGTAATGCACATTTACTATAGTGGAATTTCTTCAACCAGGACAAATCCAAACAAAATCTATGATTAAAATCATACAAAGATCTTTCCCTTCCGTACATGTGCCATCAGCCATGATCATGAAAAAATTATATAAACACTGAAAAACTTTGATTGCAAAAAATCACCACAAACAGGCTTCCATCACAAATAACCCTATAACTATTTAGCAACCATTCCTCAAATATCACTTTAGAAATTGGTACTAAAGGCATGACGGATGGAAGTACAAAAGAATCCTCCGGGTAAGATTTAAGGTATAATAGGAGATTCAAAAACTACCTAAATCCACTGCCGCCACATAATTCGGAACTACGACGGTGAACCTCAAAATAAAGCTACAAGAACATACAGAAGAAACCCAAAGAAACTTCTAGCAATAACACACAAAATAGGGAAAATTATTCTCTAATGTATCCATCTTCTAGGAAAACGATGGGGCTTATATCAACAACTACAGCCAAAGTGCTTCAATTTGAGAGCGCACATCCAGGAAAAAATAGAGGACCACAATATTTAAGAGCTAATAGCTTATATGAATTAAGAGCTACTAGTTTCTATGAAGTTATGGGAACATAAAATCAAACAAATGTGCCACACTATAAATACGAATAAAAACAGAGATGCAATGATAAAGAAGCCAGCCAATGAGGGTTAAAGTCACAGTAATTGGAATTAATAAATTAAGAAGCAGAAATGGGGGAAAATAGAAAGAAAAAGAAACAGCTGTCTCTGCCAACTAGAGAAAAGCAACAATAAATACCTATATAAATCAGTTTAGGGTTGCCAACAAAGCACTCAGATAAATACGCACTGATGTGGAATGAACACATAGATGATAAGTACTTCTTCTGGTTTATCTGTCAAACTTCATAGTAGGGCAGCCAAAAAGTATGAAGTTTGCATTTCTTCAATTCCAGCAACAAACATCCAGGTTTCAGCGATGTTTCATATGAGGCTTTTCCCATGAACCAGGCCCTGGGCCATACATAGGGCCCTTGTCTGCAAGACCCTGAGAAATCACATAGGGACAGTTAAAACCATATAATGCAATCCAACATGATAATCCAATAAACAAAAATATAGTATAATTTCAAGCATGTAACATACCCTATGAATCCCATACCCATCTCCATAAGGTGCAGGAAAACTTTCCTCCACTCCACTGAAATACATCCCATATGGTCCACCTTGAGCCATCACGCATTAAAATAAAGAGATATATTATACAGTGAAATACCACACTGAAACCAATATGTAACATATCAAGCATTCCTCATTATTGACCTTTAAGTCAGAACGCAACAGAAATATTATTGACATATAAAGACACAATGCAGATAAGAATGGAAAGCAAGATATCATCGAATAGGCCAAAACCCAAGCATGATGCATAGAATATCAAGAAAAAACTAAATCGTTCCCCACAGATGATGGAAAAAAAATGATAGATATTCTCAGCTTGTTAAATCATCTGAATTAATTTAACTTGCAAAATGCAGCATGCATTAACAATGGCAAAATTCCATGACGAATGCAGCAACCAATTAATATCACACCACATGTTAAGAAATGCTAAAAAGAATCATAATAGATCTATCAGAAACATCCATTACACACAGGACATACTAGCACCCCATTGTCTACCATTAAAATTAGCAAGTTCTGCACGTTGCTTTTCAACTTCACGAGCCATGGAAACCAAATTCTTCTCCATTGCCTGCCTATGCTCCATCAGTTCAATGTTTGCTTTCTTTTCATAATCAACGGCAGCTCTAGAAAAAAAGATCTTGGTTTTAGCACAAGATTGAGGTTATTTGGTACACAACCACTTTGAGAAGCAGGAATAGTATAGAATTGAAAGTAAAAGGTAACGATAAATGTATAAGTAAAGGAACTTAATAACAAACCTAGCATGCATTAGCTCTTGATGCAGTCCATCAATCTCCGCCCTCAATAAAGGAATCTGTTCATTATCAGCTTGCAATTTTGCAAGGTCTTTCTGGAGGGTCTGAACTTGTCCATTGAGTTCATTCCTAAGGTTATTCAGCTTCTTAACTTCAGCACGGAGTTGTACAGTCTCTTTGCTCAAAGGCTCAGTCACTCGAAGATCTGCTTCCAGCTTTAACCCTTTCTCAACTAGCTCCCTCACATGTACTTCTTGCTCTGCACGAATCTCAGCAATGACAAGATTCATTCGATGAAGCTCCTCCTTTGCGGTAGAAAGCTCTCGCTGCATAGCCATTCGATCTTCAACCAACCTACGATTATCACCCAAGAGTCTCTGAATATCACCACGTTGAATGTCAAGTTCTTCCTCCAATAAAGCATGGTGGGGAGGTGGCCATGGCATAGGAGGGCCACGAATGATAGGCCTTTCAGGGCGAAACCCATGTCGGTCATTGTAAACTTCACGAGGAATGCGATTTCTCCCTGCCATTTTGTGTTACCCTGAATAAATACAACACAAGAAACAATAGAATTTATATACTACTGTAATTATATTTTTTAGGATTTTAATTTGTGGAATCTTATTAATGCTTCACAGAGTTAACAATCCTATCCAAAACTTAAAAGAACAAAATTAAAACTCTGACTAGAAACAACTGAGACAAAAACTATACAAATTACTTTAACATCAAATGAAGTCTTCTAGAAATACCTTATCATGATCACCGGGTCCTACACAATCAAGGTGAGTTATTGCAACCATTACAAAATTTTCAACCTTCCATACCAGTACCACTGGCACTGATGATCCATAAGGAAGTGCTATCTACAGTAACAAATGACTCAGGTTTTCTGGAAATACCTTATTTATTTTTAATCTTGTTACAGCTAGTAGCAACACAGAAAGCATAGGTAAACTATTGTTCTTTTAATTAAACAAACATATAACAAAACAAATAAAATCACATACCCATCAATTTTATTTATTTATTATTATTTAAAATTCATCTCAAACCCTAAAAATTAACAGAACAAACTTACATAAACCCTAAATTCCTGTTTCCACTACCGGGGAATTATAGAAGCCCAACAAGTTCTTAACGTTCTACTCAATTAAACAAAATTAAGCTAATAATTTTCTAATAAACTCAAAATTTTCCAATGATCAAGTGTATAATAACAAAAACGCAAATTTCACGGGCATACCAAAACAATGCGATAATTTAAAAATTGGTGCCCGAATTATTATATATTTTACGCGATAGAGAAAGAAGAAACCGAACCTAAAAAGAGCGATTGGATGATAAATTAGTAATTTTCCAGGGGTTTGGTCGATATTTCAGAAATGAAAAGGAGAAAAGTAGGTGGGATTCTAATATTTTTTTCCCTCTGGTTTCAGGTGTTTATGTTGAAGAAGAAGTACAGTACGCGCCGTTTTTGCATTTTAATCTAAACGGCGTCGGTTTACAGTTTGACCTACACGGGCCGTATTGAAGCCCATCAATGTAGGGCTTAAGGCCTTTTTAATATAAAATTCGGGCTTGGTTAAAGCCCAAGCATTTCGGAGCCAGACAAGTGGGGTTTTTTTTTCTTGCTTGTTTGATCCCCTAAGAAAAATTTGAGTGTTATTAATTCCTTGATCATATTTCATTTTCTTTACTTATTTGACGTATGATTATCTCTAATTTATATCATAATCAATATTGAAGGTCTTGATAGGCCAAAACATGAAACTTGTTAATAGAAGAGGACTAAAATATAAATCAAGGCCCTTTAAATAGTTCCGCCCCATATCATAAAAGTAAAACAACACATACGTCATATAAATTTATATATATTTTTAATACATTTTTTTTGTGAATTGAATTAAATACATTTCAATTTTGAAGTTAGTTCGTATTTATGGTATTTCACCTATTATTATAATCAATAAAATAGAATATATTTTTTCATAAAAAAGAAAATTAGATTTTAGTTGGTATTCATGGTTTGATGGTGATTTTAAGTCCCGAGGAATCCTGAAGCCTAGAAGGGGTATGATGAGTGGTATTTATATCACTATTTCTCACTCATTTAACCTAATATTTTGTATAGTTTCTTGAGTTTTGTGAACGCTTTGATGTGTTTTGTGTTATTTTGTAGATAATAAAGTTTCAGGACATTCTCGAGGTGATTTGGGCCAAAACAGTGAAAATTGGAAGAAAAAGACATTTCAGTAAATTGTCAGCGTCGCGACGCCAAGACCTTACGCGTCGCGACGCCTAAAATGCGCCGAACAGTGCTAACGTGCGCCGGGTCCACAAATCAGAATCTGAGAAAAGTTTGACTTTGCTAAAATGCGACGTGCCACGTGTCACCATCATAGCCGATATGCTAACATGCGCCGTGCCACGTGTCAGCATCATACGGTGCCGACAGTCATCATCGCCACGTGTTCCACGTGTCATTCCATGTCATCAGCCACGTCAGCAAGTCAACAAGTCAACATTGCCACCTCACCGCCACGTCATCATCAGCCAATCAGAAAGTGCCACGTGTCGCAATCCTACAGTGCCGACAGTCTCTTTCCCACGTGTCGCCACGTCACCGCCACGTCACCACCACGTCAGCATCAATCATTGAGTATCTAATCCTTATCTGCACGTGGCGGATAAGAATCTCAGCGACCAATCAAAAGCCGCCACGTGTCACAATAATTGAAGCCCAACCACCGCGCCACGTGTCACCTTATCAGCTTATCCAGAATCTTCAAACCGGCGAACCAGAGCGTGCCACGTCGACAAAAGCTGGTGTAGCGACGCTGAGGGACCTGGCGTCGCGACGCTGGAAGCCTACCGAGGCCTATAAATTAAGCTCGAGATTTCAGAATTGAATGTAGCACTCTCTCTCTCTTATATCTATCTAAAGAGAGAGTTTATCTCTCTACTTTCTTTTAATTTTTAGTTTTTTAGTTTTTTTAGTTTTGTAATTAATTTTAATTACGTTTTGTTAATATAGTAATTTAATTTTTACTTTTTACTTGTTACAGTTTTTATTATTTACCATGAGAAGGTAACTCCCCCAGCTAGGGTGAAAGGTAATTCTTTTACTGTTACTATTTAGATTAATCTCCCTTAAAAATAATATATTCACTATTTAAAATATTGACTTAAAAAGGATACCGCCAGATTGGTCGGTTGGTAATTCATTTTAATCTGGTTTAAACCTGACTAATAAAGGATACCGCCAGATTGGTCGGTTGGTAATTTAATTTTGGTTCCGCCTTTATGGCTGGTTGAACTTAATTTGACTTAATCAGGTTACCGCCTTTATGGCTGGTTGGAAAAGAATCACAAGTTTATATATTATTTTATGGGAGATATCTAAATTAGTAGTAGTAAAAGTAATTCCTTTTACCTTAGCATTTTATTTATTGTAATTTACTTTTCAGTATTTACTTTACCGCATTTTTACTTTATGTCTTTTTATTTCAAGTTTTTACTATAGCCCTAGTTATGTGTTGTAACTAAATTAGTTATCTGGGGTGTGATGAAATCCAATATCACTGTTTTATAAGGTTTAAATTATAGCTTGGGTAATATAAAGGTTTATTTATTGAGTCTTAATCTTAATGTTTTTTCATTAACTGGCTATTAATAAAATTGATCTGGTAAATCTAAAATGAACTAGACATAGGGATTTTAGGTTTCAGCCTTAGACTCAATAGCCCACGATCTTCCTTGAGGATAGATAACTCTTTAATAGATTTCCTTACAGGATAGGAATATACATGTCGGGCGGGGGTAGCCATAATTGGAACTTAAACTTAATGAATCCGGATAATTTGGTTGACATAGACATATGGTTCAATTGGGTTAAACTGGGTATTTGTGTCTGACCATCGACAGAGGCTTACACATAATTTAGTGTTCCAGGTTAATAAATCAATATATTACCCAACTTTAAGATAACCACTTCATCTTTAAAATGATATTGGAAGAAATCACAACCCTAGATAGTTTTTAATATTGAATTTTCTTAAAACCTATTTTCGAAAATTTTATTTACTTGTTTTTAAATTTAGAATCGTCACCATTTCAAATCAATCAATCAACTTGTTAGATATTAGTAATCATTTGACCTCATAAAATTAATAGATTAGATATTAAGTCCTCGTGGGATAGATATTTTTATACTACTTGAACGATACGTGCGCTTGCGTTATACGTGTGTGTTTACGCCGGTCAAGTTTTTGGCGCCGTTGCCGGGGACTTATTTATCTTTTACTATTAGTTTAGGGGTTAGATACCTTTACTTGTATCTAATTTCTTTTTACTTATTGTTTTTGTTTTCTTGTGTTTCAGGTTCTCAGAAACTTCATGAGACGAACCAGAAGCTTTGAACTCCGACCGCTTGACCCGGAAATTGAAAGAACCATCAGACAGTTGAGAAGGGAAAGGCGAGAAGGCCAAGAAGCTTTAGTCAACATGGAACCTGAACCTTTGAACATTGCACCACCAATTCCCATTCGAGACAGAACCATTCCGGTGGTTGACAGACTCATTTCCTGTATTGTACTTCCTCCCTTACCAGCAAATGCGTGTGACATCAAAACATGCATTCAGATGATTCAGCAGTCAGTTCAGTTGGGGGGAATGCAACTGAAGATCCTAATGCCCACATCAGCAACTTCCTGGAAGTTTGCGGCACTTTTAACTACACAGAGCATCAGAAGAAGCAATGAGACTGCGTGTTTTTCCATACTCCTTGAAGGACAGAGCTAAAGCTTGGCTACATTCACTACCAGCAGGTTCCATCACAACTTGGAACACTTTAGCCACCAATTTCTTGCAAAGTACTTTCCACCAGCCAGAACCGGAAAGCTGAGGAATGACATCACATCCTTTGTACAACAAGATTCAGAATCCATCTGAGAAGCTTGGGAAAGGTACAAAGATTTACTCCGGAAATGTCCTCACCATGAGATTCCAAAATGGCTTCAAGTCCAAACATTCTATAATGGACTTTCTGAATAATGAGAACCACAATCGATGCTGCTGCTGGAGGAGCCTTGATGGCAAAAGGAGAAGATCAAGCCTGGGACCTAATCGAAGAAATGACCAACAACAATTCTTATGGCCAACAGAAAGGAGCATGATCCAAAGAATTGCAGGAATTTATGAAAGTGGAGCCAATACAGCAGTCAACGCCAAGCTGAATCAGATATGCAAATTCATGGAGACTCTTACCACTAGATCACAAGTTCACCATATGGAGGAGCACCAGAGTCGAACAACTTGAAGAAACGGTGAATTATGTCAGCAATTTCAATAGACAAGGGAACAATCCATATTCCAACACCTACAACCCAGGGTGGAGGAATCATCCCAATTTTTCATGGAGCAACAATTCAGGCCAACAGAAGAACTATCCACCACCTGAATTCCAGCAACAGAATAAAAGCCAGGAGCAGGCAAATGAACCAGGAATAACAGAAGTGTTGACCCACTTGAAAAAGATAGAAGCAAAACAAGACTCTCAAGCAGCAAGATATGATGCTATGTTTCAATCCCAAGCAGCATTAATTCAAAGTCAATCTGCTTCTATTAAAACACTGGAGAATCAAATCGGACAACTGGCCAATGCTCAGAGTTACAGACCGCCAGGTACCCTTCCTAGCAACACAGAGCCAAATCCAAGAAACATGGGGAATGAGCAATGTCATGCCATCATGTTAAAAAGTGGTACTGCTGAAATCAACAAAGATGTTGGAGCCAAAACAGCTGCTGAGGAAGTTCCAAAAGAAGCAAAGCAACAGATGGAGGAAAAAGAAGCAAAGGAAAAAGAACAGATCATTCCACCTCCACCTTTTCCTCAACGTCTTCAAAAGAACAAATTGGACAAGCAATTTCC
>SKCR01009182.1:0-36224 GCA_019454045.1 Zanthoxylum bungeanum
ATATTGATTACTATAATCCAATTATATAATCAACTATAAATGAAGTAGTTTGAATACAGTCTAACTGTTTAAGTAAAACATAAATTAAATATTAGTCCAACTAATATATATTTAAATAATGACGAAAAATGAAATGAGCGCGTATTGGCAAGTATCTAAATGAAATTGCAAATTTAATACTTGCCTCCCACTATTTTTCGGCGAGCCTCTAACCCTCTAACCATCCGATATACATTATTCATACATCACATCCATGTATTCACACAAAGCATGTTATCAATCAATCTAATCCAATTAATTAATTTTTAATTAATGACCATCCAATGTTCAAACAACGATTTGATTTGCGCGAGTCCAACTCGTTTTAAGAATAAGTACTCAAATTACGAATTCTTGAATTATATCAAACTACAATATTAAATCCAATTTAATTTGTATTCAATACTAATTCTTTATTTAATTCCAAATTAAATAATTACACTTTATTAATGAGCCTTTGCGACTTAGATTCTAAATCTAATCTTAACGGGTCTCAAAGCCCAATTAACATCCAATGTCAATTTAATTAAAGTCCAATGGGCTTTCAATTAATTTATACGGCATGGACTTTGGCAACCAAAGCCCAATAAGGAATCACCCTTTGCCAAAAATCAATTTAGGCCCATTAGGCCCAATTAAAATATTTAAAGGCCCATTTATTATATTTGGACTTTATGGAAATGGTTTTAGGCCCAATTGGATCCAACCAATTAACCTAAACCAAACTTGGCCCAACCAAGCCCATTAGGCCCAAATACAACATTTTTAGCCCAGTTCCAAATTAAGCCCAACTAATTAAATTCCAATATTCCAAATATCATAATTTAATCAATTAAAGTGTAGTAACCATAATTAATTATTTAAATCAACATTTCCAAAATACCAATTTACACAATTAATCATGCTTTAATTAACCAACTTATGTCCAACACAAATTGAAGCAAAATCAATCCAACATGCTTCCTAAGCTCTCGGCAATGTGGTGATTTTTATATCAATTTTGATTTCAATCCAATTAAATCACAAACTAATATATCCTATGCATTTTAAACACATCCAATTGTCTAAAATTCAAAAATCACCAAGAGCTAGGGCTCTTACACCATTCGGCCAAGCCAATGCATTTGGGGAAAATTAATCCAATTAATTTTTCATCAAATTGATTATGTACAACTCAAAGTTAACATATTATAAGCATGCTCAAACAAATAATTTTCCTAAAACATGCTCAAATCAAAAATACCCAAATTAAAGTTAAGAACCCTAAATTCAATTTCATGCTTAATAACCGCTCTGATACCATTGTTGGGTTTTCTATGTCAAACCAAGATCAATTAAGCAATGAAACATGTGAATACAACAAAGTAAGAATGCGGAAAATACTCACTTTGATCGGATTTTGGATGCGTTGAACACACAAATTCTGCTCCTTGATGTATTTTGCCAAGGTCTCCTTGTGTTGATCTTCAAGCTCCAAGCTTTGTGAATGAGATTCTTGAGTTCCAAACTCATGGGAAATGTTTCCCTATCACCTTTGAATGATCTCTTTAGTGTGCTAGCACTTGGAAAAATTTGCAACAAATTGTTTCCTTCTTCCTTGTGAAGCCCACGACAATTGAAGGAAAAAATGTTGAGGAAACCGTGAGGGAGAGAGAGAGAGAATGATAAAGATGTGTGGTTGACATGTGTTATTTGATTTCAAAAATCAAATTCAAGATATACCAAACATTTGGCAAAAAACTTTCATCATTACCAACTTGGAGTGTAATACAAGTTTCCATCATTTCCTACACCAATTTCCATCACCATAATGGTGAATGAATGACTAGTGATGTGACTTGTGGGCCCCACTTGAATTCAAAATTCGAGTGGGCTCGCAAACACTCCCGGGCTGGGGTTCGCTAATTCCGAATTAACGAATTTTCCTTTGCGACGTAATTAAATCAAATTTAATTAAATAATTATGCCTAGTAAAATTACTATTCACGTCGCTAGCGAATTATTTCTAAATTAACTCGTTCGCCCGAATTAAAATCTAATTTTAATTCCGCGTCGAAATCTAATTTCGTTTAATATATTGAATATATTATTTTATCGATTAATTACAAATTAATCGTTCTCTCTCTTTAAATAGAATTTTATCTCAGATAAAATCTCTCCGTAATTAATCCTAGATTAATTTTCTCTCTCTTCTAATTAATCCCACATTAATTATATCTGAGTCATACGTCATCGGTGAATCTTCGGGAAGCGACCCATGAGATCCCTTGATATGTTGGCAGTAAATCTGGTCGTCAGACTATCCGAACACGTACGTACCTAAGACTACATTTTTACCGATTTAAAAGACATGGTTGGTTTCTAGAAAAGCACTGTGCCTACCCAATTCTCCAGAAATATTCTTAATGGAATATATAATCTGTATCAGGCGTAGTATACGTAGTATTGCGTATTCCGATCCAGTATCGGATGTCACATGCAAGGCCTGGGGCTAGAATTGTGTTTGCCCCGTACGAAGCATATATCGGATCTCTGGTAACTAGTCTCTATAATCAGATAAACATGACCTAGTCATATTATCCCGATGAATGCAGTACATAAGAGTACTAGTTCCGTATCCTACGTGATCATCATCTCCATATGACTGGAGTGACAATTCCATCTTGACATCACACCTAATACACTACGATTCTCAATATACCTAGAAGAGGCGTACTCGGAACCTGTTAAAGCCCCAGACGACCAAAACCAAAGTATATTGATTGTCCCAAGTATTAGCGATGCAAGTCTCAAGTTAAGACCAAATACACCTACCCTGATTCAGACTTCCATAGACACATAGTCATACTACCAATGGAATTCCAAGGGGTCTATCCAAAGCGAAGCTGTTTCTGTACCATCGGTAAACACAACCTCCTATTACACTTGCATGAGTATCCAATACCCAAACATATGAGAACTATGTCGTTATACTCCCATAACACGTACAAGTGCAATACTAGTCTATTCCGCATTATCGATGTCCAATCTCGATAATACTACGACTAGGGATAGTTTAATGGTTAAACCTTAGTGGATTAATACTGTCTCATATCTTATTAATCCGGAACTAATCATATGGACTTCTATCATTTATGTATCCCGGTAATCCAATTACAAATGATAAAAGAGCAATTTCCTTTGTCACATAGTTAATTTGTACAACAACACCATGTTCTGTACAAATAGTGATGCTATGGGTCATAATTGTCCAACAGGGTTAATCTGTATGTAATGACTATATCATAGACACCGATATGGTTCGACTTAATATACTATTTGTGGCAACGAGAGTGCAGCTTCGGGTTTTTAGTGGAATAACCCGAAGTTAATAATTTGGAATATTTAATTAAGAGCTTAAATAATATTTCGAGATTATTGGAGCTCGGAACCGTAAGTCCATTTGGTCCCCGTGTTAGCTCGATATACTATAGCAGATTAAAAATAATTTGATAGTTTAATTATACACACAAATTAAAATATTATTAATATTATTAATATTATTATTTTGTCTCACTTGAAACTATATATTAATATTTAATATGTGATTTTAATAATTATATGATAATTATTGAATGCATAATATTAAATTATATATGATATAATTTAATAAGGCCAAATTTGGAATTTCCAATTTTGGGTTTTGGAAACCATTGGTGAGTTATTCTAGGTTTTGGAAACCTTTGATGAGATATGCTAGGTTGCATAACTCTTGAATTTAATTTTGGTGGTTACAGTTTTTGAAAGGTAATTACATTTTTAATTTTGTAACATATCTTTCATTATGGTAATTGAATTTGATGTTGCAAAATTAATTAAAATTATATGCCTTGGCCGAATTTTACAAATGGTGGAAGGGGAAAGGGTTTTTTTATTTTTGAAACAAATAACCCTAAGTATAAAAGAAAATTGGATTTTTCTTTTTACCTTTATCTCATTTTTGCAACCCTAGCCACCTTTCTTCTTCTTATCTATTCTCTCAAGTGTTGAGAAAAACCAAGAAAGAACAATAGAAGAAAAAGAAAATAAAATACTTATGTGACATTAATCTTTAAAGGGTTTAGGGATTAATTTTGTGAGTCTAGCCCACACTAGAATCTGTTGGTAACGAGACATAGTTTGGAAGACTTTGTGATGTCGAACAAAAACTCATATTCTCCTCTTCTAAACATATCTCACGGCAGTAAGTGGAAAATTGCTCACTGCCGAACACAAAAGTTGTGTAACGGGACTCGGTTTGAATTTCTTTTGATCCATAATTTTTAGAGAACTTTAAGGGATGTTTTGCGGCTGTGTTGGGACTGAAAGTTTGTTCAAAACATAAGCAAAAAATTCAGTCTTGGTGTTGGTAACATTCGGCCTTTAAGTAAGAAGGACAGAAAAAAATTTCAAGTCTGATCCGGATGCCTTACGTACTTCTGCTGCGCTAGGAAAGTGTTTCCTACAAACCCGATTTGGCATATCCTTTCACGGCAATGGATCCAGAATACCTTGGGTATATTTTTGTTAAGGAAAGGCAATGCATGTCGATTATCAATCTGGCGCACTGGATCATTAGTTTCTTCAATTTGTCCATGCATGTTGATTTTTAAATGTGGCGCACTGGATCATTAGTTTCTTCAATTTATCCATGTTTATTGATTATTAAATTATTATGATAATCCAGTGCTTGAAAAACAATTGGCATTTTTGAATGGAAGTTTAATGGACACAGTCTTCACATGCGTGACTTGTTGTCCCAGTGTCTAAAGCTGCTTCCGCTGTGCGAGAGAAATCGTTCCCTATAATTGACGTCAAGAGTGATTTTGAAAAGTATTCTAACTCTTCTCTTTTTAATTTTAATTATGCGATAATTAATGTGTTTATTTTTCTGTATGAAATACAAGAGAAATAAAAATTTATATATATGTAATAAGAGTGGGTATAAAATTAAATAAATATATTTTATGACATAAAATTATTCATGTGATGATATTTATTTATTTTAAATGCATTGGTAGTAAATTGTTCCGGCTTTTTGGTTTTATTTGTTTTTTTGGGAATGTAAGGCCATAAGGCCATTTTAGGAATTAATTAAAAATGTTGTATTTAATTTTACTATGTAACTTATGAAGCGCATTACCAAGAATGACACTAAGGTAGTAATTGAGTAATGTTTGGTAAATATGGATAGTGGTTATGGGAAGCTATGGTAAGTATAGGTATGGTAAGTTCAACAACGACGACGTGTGGAGGAGATTACCACGCGAAAGCATGTCTTATGAGCAAAAGCATGTCTTATAAGCTAAAGACATGCTTTAGCTTGTCTTATGAGCTAAAGCATGGTCCATAATGAGCACACGACAACTAGAAAAGCATTATATCTATATATTACGAATGTTACCACTCGAGGAGCAAAATTTCTGTGGGACAATCAAGTAATATCTTTTCTGTCAAAATTAATTATGGAAAATAATAATAAAGTAATATTTCTTATCAATCTAAAAAATCTCGTACGTTTTTCATATTTGGCATAATAATCAATTAATATTTATTTTTATATAAGTTTATTATTTACTTTCATATTTAAAAATTAATATTTCTTTCAATCGAATTCATGATTTACTTTTATTTAGTATGTCAAATAATCAATTCTTGAGTTTATTTGTACAAATCAATTAATGGAAACTAATTATTTATTGATTGTTAATTTTGAAAAAATTAAATTAATCCAATAACCTGTCAAACATGGAATAATCAAAATTATAATTTTGATTTAAACCAATTAAGGCTAAAGAAAGAATTAAAACCAAATTAATAACTAAATTATGTTTATAAATCAAATTAATCCAATTAAATCTTTTTCTTAATCCTCGTTCTCATTTTCTCAGGTTTCAATTTATCACCTAAAGATTCTATAATTCAGTTTTCTTTGTCTTAATAATTTTAAAATTTGTAGATTTTACTCATATTGTTTTTTCATTGCAGCGGCGACGATGTTTCCTCGTGCTAATGCACAGGTAAAGAGATGCCAAGAAGTGTTATATCCCAAAGGATGTACACTTCTAGACTGTGGCGAAAAGTGCTATAAGAGACATAAACAAGCAAATGGAAAATGCATTCAAAATGCTGCTATGACCCAATATGCTTGTTATTGCTTTTATAACTGTTGATCTATTTATGTGTTTATGTGAGTGGTATTCTAACGCCGGGCCTGTATCCTAAGTACAATGATACTATATTTATACTTTGCTGATGTACCGAAAAAATATTAAATATAATAAATTTTTAATGTTTAATATTTATTAATGAATTACAAATTTTTCGTATGAATTTAAAGAAATTGTTGATTTGATGTTTTCATTTGTATTATTTTTTTCATATGGATCTATCCGTAGGAAAGGTGAAGTATTTTTCATGGATGAATATGGTGGATTTGCCTAACTTATTGATTTTTGGAATTAAATATCTAAGGTATCTTCGTGAATAGAATTAAACTATTTTAGATAATTCTCACATGAAATTCCTTTTATGCATAAAACTGAATATTTTATTGTAATAATACTGGAAGTGAGGTGGATTATCAAAGAACATAAACCGGAAGTGAGGTGGATTCTCAGAGCTAGTCCCACCTCGGTGCACTACAAATATTGTGGCTATTGTTTTCTTAGGATTCTTGGTGACTTCTTGATTTAGAGGTACTCCTTGAATCAAGAACATAAACTTGGAAAAAATGGTGGAACTCTCTCAAATATGGACTTTCTAATAAGACTTTTTTATAAGAGAATTAATAGAGTAAATTCAATCACTAAAATGAGAACTCTATGCCTTTATTTATAGACATGGATGTTTGCCTTTAAAAGTATCCTTATGTCAAAGTGTACAACTCTTTAGGAGTCATCACCCTCCAAGGAAGCCTTTCAACTCTAAGGGTCATGTCCTTTCCTAAAAAAGGATCATGTTTATTCATTCCTCTATATATATGTGCGTGTGTGTGTGTACATTTTCATATTTAGGAATTTATTAAAATCCCCCATAATTTTCTAAATATCAATGCACACACTTGAGAGAATTTCCGTGAAATAAAACTTCATCGAAATAGGTACCTTTCGCCTTGAACCTTTTCTAGTAAATGACAATCGAATTTACATGGCGAACCAGTGACTCATAGTCTTGCACTGTTTTGTCGTTGATGTAAACCAAGAAAATTCTTAACACAAAGTCTCACTTCGATCATTCCCGTTCTACAGTTGAGTTCAATTCAACCATGAACATCGTGTTGGGTTTTCTAGGTCAAACCAATATCAATTAAGCAATGAAATGTGCGAATACAACAAAGTAAAGTAGCGGAAAACACTCACTTTGATCGGCTTTTTCGATGCGATGAACACAAAAATTTCTTCATGAGTTTCGGCCAAGCCCTCCTTGTGTGGATCTTCAAGCTCCAAGCTTTGAGTGTTGATTCCATGCTCATGAATGAGTTTCCCTATCACCTTTGAATGATATCTTTAGTGTGCTAGCACTTGGAAAAAATTGCAACAAATTGTTTCCCTTCTCCTTATGTGTGTCTCGGCCAAGCCAAGAATGGAGAGAAACTTTTGGTACAATGCCGAGAGTGAGGGAGAGAAGAGAGATGAGTGTGTTGTGTGTTGATTTCAAAAATCAAGTAATGATATACCAAATATTTGATATTAGTCATTCAATTCTTACACAAATTTGGTGTGTTGGACAAGTTATCACCAACCCACAAAAACCCATCAACTTAAAGTGACTAGGTGATGTGAGATGTGATGTGACTTGTGGGCCCCACTAGATTCAAAATCCGAGTGTAAGTTTCAATTTAGGTGTTCTCAGGTTATCCCCGAGTGTAAGTTTCAGCACTTACCGAGAGAAGAGAATCAGATGGCAGATGCATTGGCTACACTTGCAGCGACTTGGGAAAATCCAGAAAAGTTAATGATGAGACCGTTGATACTGACAACAGCAAGCAAACCTGTTTATGAGCTAGAAAGAATTCTGGAAGTTGAGGTCGACGGCGGTAAACCTTGGTATTATGACATTCAGAGGTATCTGGAACATGGTGAACTCCCGGAAGGGGCAGGCAGGACAGAATAGCCATTCAGAAGTTAGTTTCCCAGTATGTGATTTTGAAAGAGGAACTGTACAAGAGGCAAGCAAATGGTATTCAGTTGAAGTGTTTGAGAAAGGAAGAAGCTCAGCATGTAATGGGAGAAATACACGCCGGGGTATGTGGTCCGCACATGAATGGGTTGAATCTGTCCCGAAAGATAGTGAGACAAAGTTTTTATTGGTCAACCATAGAAACAGACTGCGCAAAGATGGTAAAGCACTGTCATGACTGTCAAGCACACGGTAATTTGAATCACTTACCGCACACAGAGTTGCACGGGTTGTCAGAGCCGTGGCCTTTCTCAGCATGGGGAATTGATATGATCGGAGAAATTCGGCCGAATGCGTCGAATGGGCATCGCTTCATAGTAGTGGCCGTAGATTACTTCTCGAAGTGGGTGGAAGCCGAATCATTCCGCAATGTTCGCAAAACAGATGGCAAAGTTTATAGCTCGGAACCTCATTTTTTGTCGTATGGTATGCCGCATCATGTAGTGACAGACAACGGAGTTCAGTTTCAATGAGAGACGAAGGCAAATGTTTGCAGAGGTACGGTATAGGCCCCACCACAAGTCATAACCGTACAGGCCGCAGGCAAATGGGGCAGTTGGAGGCCAAGCCAACAAGACCATAAAAGACGATTTTAGCCAAGATGACGAGAACTGCAAGGGATTGGCCGAGAAACTACCATTTTTCTCTTTCTCTATGGGGGTACAGACATCAGTAAGGACAGCACAGGGGCCACACTTAATCTTTGGTCTATGGAATGGAAAGCAGGGTTACAAGTAGAAAGGGGAAATCAGTTCTATGAGGGTATTAGGCAGAGGCAGAATTACCGGAACAGGAATGGGTTTCGCACGAGGTTTGATCAGTTTAGCACTATTGGATGAGAAGAGACTAGTCCTTTGTATCACATCCAGTTGGATAAGAGAGACTAGCCGAGAATGTGTGGAAATAATACCAAGCCCCAAGATCAACAAGAACAAGCAAAATATATAAACATGAATGAATAATTGAAGTATGGCGGAATCATACTCACAATACTTGAAAATGGATGCTTAGATGATGCGAAATTCCTCCCTTGTGCAGTGAAGCTCTTCGGCCAAGAAGAAAAGAGGGACTCCAAGTCGAGTTTGATCCTTCCAAGCTCAAGGATTAGTTTCCCATATCACCTATGTATGATCCCTTGAAGGTGCTAGCCTTTGTTGTGATTTTGAATGCACAACTTCTTCAAATCTTGCCACAAAAATTGAAGAAATGGAGAGCCCAAAACTGCATGTAGTTTCGGCAATGTGAGAGAGAGGAGAGTGTTATGATTTTTGTTACAAAAATCAATTTATATTTATGCCATAATATTTATTAATTAATAATAAACTTATGACACAAATCATGCAATGGCTTAGAGTGTCAAACACTCAAACTCCATGCAAAACCATTGAGTGTATTGTACACTATCATCATGCAATGTATTAACAATTAAATAATGCATAAATGACATGTGTCATGTGGGCCCCACACGTTTCCAAATGAAAGTGGGCCCACGTGCACTCACGCGTTCGGGTTCGATATTTCCGAAATACCGAACTTACGTCGCGACGTTAATTAAATCGAATTTAAATAAATAATTGCGCCTAGCGAAATTATTATTTACGTCGCTAACGAATTAATTCTAAATTAACTCGTTTGCCCGAATTAAAATCTAATTTTAATTTCGCGTCGAAATCGAATTTCGATTATTATATCGAATATAATATTTTTACGATTAATTCCAAATTAATCGTTCTCTCTCTATGTATAGTACTTTATCCAAGATAAAGTCTCTCCGTAATTAATCCAAGATTAATCGAGTTTGAATCATACGTCATTGGTGAATCTTCGGGAAGCGACCCAAGAGATCTCTGGATATGTTGGCAGTAAATACGGCCGTCAGATTATCTGAATACGTACGTACCAAGTACTACGTTTTTACCGATTTACAAGACAAGGTTAGCCTCTAGCAAAACGCCATGCCTACCCAATTCTCCAGAAATATTCTTATTGGAATATAAGATCTATAACAGGCGTAGTATACCGTAGTATAGTGTATATCGAACCAGTATCGGATGATCACATGTAAGGCCTGGGGCTGGAGATGTGTCTGCCCCGTACGATACACATATCGGACATCAAGCAACCAGTCTCTTTGAATCGGATAATCCTGACCTAGTCATATTATCCCGATGGTTGCAACCATTATAGAGTACTAGTTCTGTATCCCTCGCGATCATCATCTCCATATGTCTGAAGTGATACTTCCATCTTGACATCACACCCCAATACACTACGATTCTCGATAAACCCAGAAGAGGTGTACACAGAACCCGTTAAAGCCCTGGACCACCAAAACTAAAGTTTACCGATTGTCGTAAGTACTAGCGATGCAAGTCTCAGGTTAAGATCATATGCACCTACCCTGAAGCGGACTCCCATAGACACGCAGACATACTACCAATGGGATTCCGCGGGGGTCTATCCAGAGCGAAGCTGTTTTCCGTACCGTATCGGTAAAACACAACCTCCTACCGCACTTGCATAAGTATCCTATACTTAAATATATGAGAACTATGCCGTTGTGCCCTCACAACATGCACAAGTGCAGTACTAGTCTATTCCGCATTATCGATGTCCAATCTCGATAATACTACGACTAGGGATATTTAATGATTAAACCTTTATGGATTGATACCGTCTCATATCATCACAATCCGGAACTAATCATAGGGACTCTTACCATTTATATCAAAGTAAATAAATTACAAAACGGTAAAAGGCAATTTCATTACTACATAGTTAATTTTGTACAATAATACAATATCATTTACAAAATAGTGACGCTATGGGTCATAACTGTCTAACAATCTCCCACTTGGCCTATAGCCAGTCACTCAAGCATCTAATACCTGAACTATGTATGTGTCGCTCAAACTTTTCCCGAGGAATTATTTTCGTCAGCGGATCTGCAATGTTGTCCTCTGATGCGATCTTTTCGATCTTCACATCGCCACGATGTATGATCTCTCGAATCAGATGGAATCGTCGAAGAACATGTTTGGATCGTTGATGAGACCTTGGTTCCTTAGCCTGCCTGCGCTATGGCCCCGCTATTGTCACAATACAATAAAACGGGCTCAGCTGCTAATGGAACTACTCCTAATCCAACTAGGAATTTTCGGATCCAAACCGCCTTCCTTTGCTGCTTCAGCTGCTGCAATGTACTCCGCTTCAGTTGTTGAATCGGCAACAGTATCTTGCTTGGAAGATTTCCAGCTCACTGCTCCGTTATTCAAGCAAAATATGTACCCGGTTTGCGACTTGAAGTCGTCTCTGTCGGTTTGGAAACTTGCATCGGTATACCCAGATACCTCAAGTTCTCCATCTCCATAGATTAAGAAAACATCCTTAGTTCTCTTAAGATACCTAAGGATACTCTTAACCGCCATCCAGTGATCCTTTCCTGGATCGGCCTGATATCGACTACACATGCTCAAAGCATAGGACACATCAGGTCGTGTACATATCATGGCATACATGATCGATCCAACTGCCGAGGCGAACGGAGTCCGACTCATGTTGTCTCTCTCATCTTGTGTTTTAGGACACATGTCCCTAGATAGATAGACGCCATGTGATGTTGGCAACAGTCCCCTCTTGGACTGATCCATGTTGAATCTCTTCAACACTTTATCAATATATGTACTCTGGGAGAGTCCAAGTAGCCTTCTAGATCTATCCCTGTAGATCTTTATTCCTAGAATAAAAGCTGCTTCTCCCAGATCTTTCATGGAGAATTTCAATGAAAGCCAAGCTTTCACCGACGTTAACATGGGAATGTCATTGCCTATAAGCAATACATCGTCGACATAAAGGACAATAAAAGTCAGTGCACTCCCACTAACTAACCTTCTTATATACACAAGGATCATCTACGTTTTGAATGAAATCATATTCTTTTATGACCTCATCAAAACGTTGGTTCCATGACCTCGATGCTTGCTTCAGTCCATAAATGGACCGATTTAACTTACAAACCTTGTTTGCAAGTCTTGGTGCGATAAAACCGTCAGGTTGTTGCATATAAACATCCTCCAACAGGTTTCCGTTAAGGAAAGCGGTTTTAACGTCCATCTGCCATATTTCGTAATCGTAATATGCAGCTATCGCAAGCATTATCCGAATGGATTTAATCATGGCAACGGGTGAGAAAGTTTCGTCATAATCAACTCCAAGTTGTTGACGATACCCCTTCGCTACGAGCCTAGCTTTGTACGTTTGTACGTTGCCATCCATGTCGGTCTTCTTCTTGAAGACCCATTTGCATCCAATAGGCTTTACGCCTTCTGGTGCATCAACTAGTGTCCAAACTTGGTTGGTATACATGGAATCCATTTCGGCCTTCATGGCCTCTTGCCATAAAGTGGATTCGATACCTTGTATCGCTTCCTCATACGTAGCCGGTTCAGTATCCTCAATAAGATTAATATCTACATGAGGTGAGATCAGGAATCCATACCTCTCAGGTATTACCCTGACTCTCTCCGACCTACGTAGTCCTTGTGTAATTGAAGATTGTGGTTCAGTCTCATCCTGGATGGACTGTTCATGTTCCGTTCTCGATTCATTGCCAGGAACAGTATCACTACGACTTTCATCGAGTTCTACTTTCCTCCCACTAAACACACTGCATTTAGGAATTCCTTCTCAAGGAAAACCGCATGTAGAGCAACAAATACTTTGTTCTCTTGTGGGTAATAGAAGTAATATCCTTTGGTTTCCCTAGGATATCCAACAAATAGGCATTTATCTGATTTGGGTTCAAGTTTGGTACCTTCCAAACGTTTGACGTATGCCCAGCAACCCCAAATCTTCAGGAATGAGAAACCTGGTTTCTTTCCTGTCCATATCTCATACGGAGTCTGTTCAACAGACTTTGACGGAACCCTATTCAAAATAAGAATTGCACTTTCTAATGCATGTCCCCAGAAGGATATAGGTAGCTCAGTGCGACTCATCATCGACCTTACCATGTCAAGCAAGGTACGGTTTCTCCGTTCAGACACACCCATTTAATTGTGGTGTTCCAGGAGGAGTCCATTGTGAAAGAATACCATATTCTTTCAAGTAATCTTGAAACTCATTACTTAAGTATTCGCCACCACGGTCCGACCGTAATGTCTTAATACTCTTGCCTGTTTGTTTTTCAACTTCGTGTCGAAACTCTTTGAATTTCTCAAAAGTTTCCGACTTGTGCATCATTAGATACACATAACCATAACGCGATGCATCATCCGTAAAGGTTACGAAGTATCGATATCCACCTCTAGCCTGGCTAGACATGGGCCCACAAACGTCACTATGAACGAGGGCTAACAGTTCAGTGGCGCGTTCACCTTTACCACTAAAAGGTGATTTAGGCATTTTGCCTAATAAACAAGATTCGCAGACGTCATATGAATTTGGATCAAATCCGTCCAAGTACCCACTCTTCGAAAGTGTGGATATGCGAGTCTTGTTGATGTGTCCCAGACGACAATGCCACAAATAAGTTTCTTCCTTTGGATTACTCATTTTGAGCCTTTTGTTTGTTATTTTACGTTTTGGAGATTTATTTATATTCAAAATATAAAGACCATTATTTGCATCGGCAGTGCAAATTTCTGCATCATCTTTATATAAATAACACCTGGTGTTTTTAAATACAAAAGTGTACCCATACTGGGTTAACAAAGATACAGAAATAATATTCCTAGTTAAACTAGGAACAAAATAACAGTCATTTAGTTTAAGTACATGCCCAGGGCAGTTCCAAAACAAAAGTGCCTACGGCCAAAACAGCAACAGAAGTTCCATTTCCAACTCGTAGATCTACCTCCCCCGAAGCCAGTCTCCTGCTATCATGCAGATCCTGCACATCAGTACAAATATGAGAACCACAGCCAGAATCAAAAATCCAATTTTTATTAAGACTAGAAGTAGTCATATTTATCTCAATAACAAACATACCTGAGGCCGGTGCCTTGCCCGCCTGTATGTCCTCCTTGTGTCCCTTGTTCATGCGGCAGTCACGCTTCCAGTGACCTTTTTGCCGCATTTCAGGCAAACATCTTGAGACTTGTCCCTTGGCTTCCCAGAAGCCTTTGTTGACTTGGCCTTGCCTTTGTTTCTATGCTTTTTCTTCTTAACACCCCCAGTTGCCTTGAGCCCAGCTTTCGGCGTTTGAGATGTTGATGCAAAGTGCGCCTCGCGCTTGTTGCCTTTCAGAAGCTCTTTCTCTGACTCCTTGAGAATCGATAATAACTCTCCAAGAGTATCATCCGAATTCATCAATTTGTAGTTGATGACAATCTGTTTCCAAGTATCGGGTAGTGACTGTAGAAGTACATCTATAGACAGCTCAGCCTCCAAGACTATACCCATATTAGCCAATTCATCAATATCGGCTATCATTTGAGTCCCATGGACCTCAACAGAACTACCATCAGTCATACGGGAGCGAAAGATTTTCTTCACTAACTCGTACCTCGCCATCCGCTTATTAGTGCGGTGAAGATCTTGCAATCTTGCCATCATATTATAAGGATCCAAGTCCCTATTCTGGCGGCGAAAGTGTTGAGTCATTGAAGCAAGCATGATCGACTGAGCCGTGTCACAATCATCACTGTGAGTTTTCCATAACTCCAGCTCAAGTGGCTCAGTGGGCTTAGGCCCGAGAGGTTTTGTATCGTATACAGTATCCTCTCCGCCCCAAGGACTATCCTTAGGTTCATTTCCCAGTCGGCGAAGTTGGTGCCCTTGAACACATTATCACCCATGATTATGTCACGGACATTTCCTTTGTTTGCCATCTTAACTACGATAATCTAATTATCTAGTTAACGATATGTGGGTACAGTCAAACTGTTACATAAAAAAAATAACATTGTATTAGTCCAACTAATGTGTAAATATTGACGAAATAAGTTGTGTAAGCGCGTAAAGCTAAGTATCTGAACGATAATTGCAAATTCAATACTAGCCTCCCACTATTTTCTGCAAGTCTCTAACCCTCTGTTGAGTACTCGGGAAATCCAATTTCCTAGTGGGCTAGGATCCCGTTAAATAACACACAACCTTGACTTTGGCCAACAAATTGTATGATATTTAACTAGGTAGATCTCGAAGATCAATTGGATCCCATCCAATTCCTAGATCCGGTAGGTGGACATCTAAGTCCGAAACATATACATATGTCAATGCATCCAATACATTTTCCTAACCATTTCCTCTGAATCAACTAAGCCTTGGCTTTGGCACAACAAACCTAATGATTCCAGTTAAGCGGGACCCATTGACGAGGAAAGTTTCGTAATCAATGTCGATGGACAAGAAGTGATCTTGACTTTGGCCAACAAATCACAACTTGGACAGGACACCGATGTGGAACAAAACTCTCATGATTCAAACACATCCTCAATTGACAAAGGTCTTGACTTTGGCCAACAAACCAATGCCAATTTCGGATCTTGAGAAAGAATCATTCAACGGAAGGAAAATCGCTTAATATTGTTTGAGGGATTTTTCGCGTAATTGGCAACCAATTAATTTATCTTTGTTAGGTCTCATCATCATACACCCTTAAGCATGCTTCTAAAACATCATAAAGCGCGTAAAGTAAAGTAATAGCGATATACGGATGGATATGAACAACAACTTGTTCCTAGAACAAATCACTCCCTTTCCTCTCCCCGCTAGCACTATTCTACTCTTACCCAATTACATAATACAATAAGAGAAACCTCATTTACATTGAGGGGAATTAGGTGAGAAGAGAATACAAAGAGACAATAAGAGAAAGGCTGGACACGCAGGTCCAATTTATAAATTCTAAATTTACAATAATTTCTAAAATTACCCTTCCCTTCTAATATCCATCCGATATACACTATTCATACATCACATCCACATTCATTCATTCAAGGCATGTTATACAACCAATCAAATCCAATTAATTAGTCTTTAATTAGGTGACAATACAATGTTCAAACAATTGTTTGCATTTGCGCGAGTCCAACTCAATTTGAGAATAAATACTTATAGTATGAATTCACGAATTATATCGAACTACTCGTTAAATCCAATTTAAGTCGTATTCAATACTAATCCTATTATTTAATTCTAAATTAAATATTTACACTTTTATTGTGCTTTTATAACTTAGATTCCAAATCTAATACAATCGGGTCTCAAAGCCCAACTAACATCTAATGTCCGTTTAATTAAAGTCCGATGGGCTTTCAATTGATTTCTTTAGGCTTGGGTTTTGGTCAATGTATGGGTCAAACCCAATTACCAAGCCCAATAAGGAATCACCCTCATATGCCATAAAATCAATATCAAGCCCATAAGGCCCAATTAAACATAAAAGCCCATTTATTACATTTGGGCTTAAATGGTGTGATTTAGGCCCATTTTGGATCCAATCCAAATGGTCCAAATCTACTTGGCCCAACCAAGCCCATTATGTCCAAATATAATAGTTTTAGGCCAATTCAAAATTAAGCCCAACTAACCAAATTTTAAAATTCCAATTTTATAACTTAATAATTAATTAATTACAATTAATTGTATTTGTATTACATTTTTAATAAATTAATAATTGATTAATCCTTTTCTTTTTTTCTAAATCATATCCAATCATTATCCATTAATCATATCAAATGTCCAATATCAAGTCCCTAATCCTCCATCAAGCATTCGGCCAAGGTGATTAAAATGGTTCCGATTTCGTTTTCAATCCAATCGAGTTACAAATCATCATTCCATATTGTTTCAAGTCATCTAATGTCTTAAAATTAAAAAATCATCTAGTCCATATGCTTGCATGTATTCGGCCAAGCCTCATTTGGGTTGGAAAAATTAATCCAATTTATTTTCCATGAAATTGATGATGTATAATCTAAATAACATACATCTAAGCATATTTAATCAAGCAAACTCATCAAATCATGCTTCATACAATTTTCCCCAAATAACATCCTAATATATTTGCATGCTCTTTAAGCTCAATGATACCATTGTTGGAAATATTACCAAGCCCCAAGATCAACAAGAACAAGCAAAATATATAAATACATGAATGAATTAATTGAAGTATGGCGGAATCATACTCACAATACTTGAAAATGGATGCTTAGATGATGCGAAAACTCTCCCTTGTGCAGTGAAGCTTCGGCCAAGAAGAAAAGAGGGACTCCAAGTCGAGTTTGATCCTTCCAAGCTCAAGGATTAGTTTCCCATATCACCTATGTATGATCCCTTGAAGGTGCTAGCCTTTGTTGTGATTTTGAATGCACAACTTCTTCAAATCTTGCCACAAAAATTGAAGAAATGGAGAGCCAAAACTGCATGTATTTTCGGCAATTTGAGAGAGAGGAGAGTGTTATGATTTTTGTTACAAAAATCAATTTATATTTATGCCATAATATTTATTAAATTAATAATAAACTTATGACACAAATCATGCAATGGCTTAGAGTGTCAAACACTCAAACTCCATGCAAAACCATTGAGTGTATTGTACACTATCATCATGCAATGTATTAACAATTAAATAATGCATAAAATGACATGTGTCATGTGGATTTAAAATGAATTTAAAAAAACGCGTTCGGGCCCGAAATACCGAACTTACGTCGCGACGTTAATTAAATCGAATTTAAATAAATAATTGCGCCTAGCGAAATTATTATTTACGTCGCTAACGAATTAATTCTAAATTAACTCGTTTGCCCGAATTAAAATCTAATTTTAATTTCGCGTCGAAATCGAATTTCGATTATTATATCGAATATAATATTTTTACGATTAATTCCAAATTAATCGTTCTCTCTCTATGTATAGTACTTTATCCAAGATAAAGTCTCTCCGTAATTAATCCAAGATTAATCGAGTTTGAATCATACGTCATTGGTGAATCTTCGGGAAGCGACCCAAGAGATCTCTGGATATGTTGGCAGTAAATACGGCCGTCAGATTATCCGAACACGTACGTACCAAGTACTACGTTTTTACCGATTTACAAGACAAGGTTAGCCTCTAGCAAAACGCCATGCCTACCCAATTCTCCAGAAATATTCTTATTGGAATATAAGATCTATAACAGGCGTAGTATACCGTAGTATAGTGTATATCGAACCAGTATCGGATGATCACATGTAAGGCCTGGGGCTGGAGATGTGTCTGCCCCGTACGATACACATATCGGACATCAAGCAACCAGTCTCTTTGAATCGGATAATCCTGACCTAGTCATATTATCCCGATGGTTGCAACCATTATAGAGTACTAGTTCTGTATCCCTCGCGATCATCATCTCCATATGTCTGAAGTGATACTTCCATCTTGACATCACATCCAATACACTACGATTCTCGATAAACCCAGAAGAGGTGTACACAGAACCCGTTAAAGCCCTGGACCACCAAAACTAAAGTTTACCGATTGTCGTAAGTACTAGCGATGCAAGTCTCAGGTTAAGATCATATGCACCTACCCTGAAGCGGACTCCCATAGACACGCAGACATACTACCAATGGGATTCCGCGGGGTCTATCCAGAGCGAAGCTGTTTTCCGTACCATCGGTAAAACACAACCTCCTACCGCACTTGCATAAGTATCCTATACTTAAATATATGAGAACTATGCCGTTGTGCCCTCACAACATGCACAAGTGCAGTACTAGTCTATTCCGCATTATCGATGTCCAATCTCGATAATACTACGACTAGGGATATTTAATGATTAAACCTTTATGGATTGATACCGTCTCATATCATCACAATCCGGCATAGGGACTCTTACCATTTATATCAAATGTAAATAAATTACAAAACGGTAAAAGGCGATTTCATTACTACATAGTTAATTTTGTACAATAATACAATATCATTTACAAAATAGTGACGCTATGGGTCATAACTGTCTAACAGAGCATTCAACAAGAAAGTACGTCACACCAAGATCAGAAAAGGTGATTTGGTACTTAAGCAGTCGAGGCCGTCGACGACAGATCCGAGAGGAAAATTCAGACCAAACTGGGAAGAACCTTACATAGTGCAGAAGGTAATGGGAAATGGAGCAGTGAAGTTATCAGACTTGGAGGGGAACGAGTTCACCGAGCCGATCAACGTAGACAGATTGAAGCAATACTTTGCCTGAGGGAGAGAAGACCGAGCAGTCACCACGGGAATTAGCAGAAGACCTAACCCAACGGAATAAGAAAATCATTCATGCATACACGTAACATTGCATTCTCTTCGTGTTTGTTTCTTTTTGTGTTGTGTTCGCAGGTTCGAAGAAAGGAGAAAGCGGCAGAAATGAGCCAAGCACCATCAGCGCAATTTCAGTTTTTGGGATGAGTCCCAAGGGGCGAGGCCCATATCAGCTTGGGGGCGAGGTCCATATCATGTCGGCTCGGGGACGAGGCCCATATCAGCTTGAGGGCGAGGCCCCCATTGTCAGTTGTAGTTTCGGGATGCGTCCCAGGGTCGAGGCGCCCACTACATCATCAGTTTGAGGGTGAGGTCCCTATTGTCAGCGGTGTTGGGTCGAGGTGCCCAGGGTCGAGGTGCCCCCGTTGTCGGTTGTAGTTCCGGGATGCGTCCCAGGGTCGAGGTGCCCACTACATCATCAGTTTGAGGGCGATGTCCCTATTGTCAGTGGTGTTGGGTCGAGGTGCCCAGAGTCGAGGTGCCCCCGTTGTCGGTTGTAGTTCCGGGATGCGTCCCAGGGTCGTGGTGCCTACTACATCATCAGTTTGAGGGCGAGGTCCCTATTGTCAGCGGTGTTGGGTCGAGGTGCCCAGGGTCGAGGTGCCCCCGTTGTCAGTTGCAATTAGTGGGATGCGTCCCAGGACCGAGGTCCACTGCAGCACCAACTCAGCTCGAGGCAGTAGATGAGCCAGGTAAGTGAAAATGCATTGCATAACTTTGATAGGATTGTTCAAAGTCACACACTGCACAAGTCCCATCAAAGTGGGGGCGACTGTAGGCATTGCATTTTCACATGTGAAACCCGATGATGAGTCTCAGTTGGAGGCACTACCTTTTTAGCTAAGGATATTGCGGGAAACGGAGGTCGGAAGGGGAAATTCAGAATAAGTACGTCATCAAGTTCATTTCACAAGTTCACTGTCTTCGTTAGTGCTGCGTTCGTTACTTCATTCGAACATCAGGCAGATTGCGGACGTTCGTGTAGCGTTCGAATGGCCGTTCGAACGGCGTCGGTGTTTCTGGTTTTACTGCTAGCCTCGCACCCCAGCCCAATTAGCCCCCCAAAGCCCATAAAACACATCCCAAATAATAAAACACATTTAAAACACATGGGAAATTAAATTAAATATTAAATAAAATAATTAAACCATTTACTAATTAAATAAAACATAAAATATAATCATACCTAATAAAGATAAATCAAATATATTATATACCAAACTTAACAAATATCATGCCTAATTAAAATCAATCATAACAAATTAAATATTTTGCATTCCTAATCTAGCCAAGATTTGTCCCCCCTCAATCTAATCCTTTCATTGTTGAATACCAAATCAAATCCTCCTTTTAATGCCAAAATCCCTTCCTTGTGAGACAAGGTGAAGCCCTAGCCTTTCCCTATATAAACAACCCCTAACCAAGACATGCACTCCCCTAACTCATTGATACAATAAAAAGCCTCTCCGAATTTACGCCCATCACAAGAAAAAAAAGAAGCAAAGAATTTCCAACCCCCCTCTCCAAGCTATCCATTCACGCATATCACACAAAAAATATAACAAATTTCTCTTCATCTCCTTCCCTCACATCACTGAAAAATAAATACACTAATACAGCAGCCCTTCGCACGTCAAAAACACAGCTCATAAGCCTTCCCATATCACCAAAACAACAACCCACAAAAATCCTCAAAACAGTAACATAAAAACTGCATTCATAACCTTTAAAATAATCACACAAAACTACACTAAAAACCCTTAAAAAACTCGGAACAGTCCATGGAAACGTCAAAACAGGTGACCTGAACAGTGAGCAGCAAAAAAGAGGCCAAACAGTAGCAGAACGGAGTTCGAACAGCAAGCAAAATAGCAAAACAGTGAGCTAGGACGCTAAACCAGTGAACCGGAGAAGTTGGGGAGCTGTACCCTTTCCGACGTCCGTGAAACGCAAGCCTGAAAGTTTGCAAAAAGGTTAGACCTTAGGGTATTTTCCACCCTTGTTTTCCATTTTATTTGTATTATTGCTTGCATGATTGTCATGTTGAAATGCATGTTGTGCCCCTTGAGTAAATAAATATGCATGAATTATGAGATGTTGTATGTTGTGGTTTTGGAATAAAATGAGAGATGTGTCAACTCTCGCGGTATATCGGATGGAAACCCGGACATAAATTTCATAGCCGATTCCGAATGGACGGTAGTATGATCTGTACTCAGGATACAACTCCACGTACCGCTTGAGTAAACGGCACCCTCTTTTGTTTTGTGTTGCTTTGGTTTATTTATTTTTCGTCACTTGAATTCTGCATGTTGCTTATTTATGTATGATTCAATCGAGCGCATGGGCTTAGTAAGTGGAATGAAAGATCCCCTATGGGATGGGTTAAAGCCCTTTACCACGATGCTTTGCCGCACCGGTTGATGTGTGTTCGGTTGAATGCAAGATACGTTCAATCGGGCATACTACGTTTGATATTATTGCTTTTAATTCTTTGTATGCATGATTCAATCGAGCGCATGGGCTTAGTAAGTGCAATGAAAGATCCCCTATGGGGAGGGGTTAAAGCCCTTGACCACGATGTTTTGCCGCGCTGGTTGATGTGTGTTCGGTTGAATGTAAGATACGTTTGATCGGACATACTGAGCTTGACATTGTTGTCTTTATTCTTTGTGTTGCATGCATCAGGTCTGGTTCTGTTCGAACGCGTTCTCGAACGCTACACGAACGCGAACCTTCTGTTTACCGTTCGAACGCGTTCTCGAATGCTACGCGAACGCACACGTACTTTCTTAATCTTATCATACATCAAGTCTGGTTCCGTTCGAATGCGTTCTCGAACGCTATATGAACGCGAACCTTCTGTTTACCGTTCGAACGCTACGCGAATGCACACGCACTTTCTTAATCTTATCATGCATCAAGTCTGGTTCCGTTCGAACGTGTTCTCGAACGCTATACGAATGCGAACCTTCTGTTTACCGTTCGAACGTGTTTTCAAATGCTACGCGAACGCACACCCACTGAACTGAGTCTTTTTCATCAGATTTCATACATAGTTTTCCTAGTAGCTATCCTCACATGTATGAATACAATGTGTTTAATGTATTAAAATTCATATGCCTATGTCATGATAACATTTGAGTATTATTTCTTGTGGTATATCGGATGGAAACCCGGACATAAATTCGGTAGCCGATTCCGAATTGACGGTAGTACGGTCTGTACTTGGGATACAATTCCACGTACCACTTGAGAAGGTGCTCACATGTGTGCTTGTGTGGTTAGTATGTGTGTTTGTGTTTTCTTGAATATAATATGCCAGTGAAGTTGTATGTTTGTCGCTCCTTTGTTGTACTTTCAAGCATGCAATTTTATATGTGAAATATATGTAAACTTAGGTGTAATTTTTATTTTGTACATGTGAATTTAGAAGCATGATACTCTTGGAAATAAGTGCTACTTAAGCCTGATTAAATTATTACATAAATCCTTTCATTACAAGTGGCATAAGTAAGGGACCATTCTGAACCCAACGGTTTGAGGTATTCCCTTGTGAGGGGTGAGTGCGGCCTTAAATCTCATTTTCCCGGTTCATACCGGGTGGTGACTCCATTATTCTCCGGTTTAGTCCCCCGTGGCTACTCCGTACTCCCGACCGGGCCGCGAGCCCGGGACAGCATGCGTCGTCCAGTTCCTGTGTTCCCACTCTTAGATATAGAGATAATGTTTCTAGTCAAACTAGGTACATTATAAGAGTTTCCTAATTTAGGTACATACCCAAAGGGTAGTTCCTAAACTTAGGTTTCTACGGTTAAAACAGCGACTCTCGTCCCATTTCCAACTCGTAGATAGATCTCAACTGAAGTCAGTCTCCTGCTAATCAGCAGATTCTGCACATCAGTACATATTTATGTACCACATCTAGTATCAAAAATCCAATTTTGAAACCAATAGTGAACATGTTTATGACAAACATACTTGAAGCCGGAGCCTTGCCCCGCCTTTACTTCCTTCATGTCTGCCTTGTCCATATAGCAATCATGCTACAGTGACCCCGTTTGCCACATCTTAGGCAGACATCTTGGGATATGTCCTTTGTCTTCCTAGAAGACTGTGATGATTTTGCCTTTGCCCCTTTTAGAAGCTCTGGCTCTGCCTCCTTGAGCATAGCCAACAACTCTCCAAGAGTTTTCTCTTGGTTCATAATGAAACTGCCCCAGCTTTCGGGTAGAGACTATAAGATCAAATATTTGGTAGTCTCGGCCACGTAGGTAATGCCCAGCTAATCTAGCTGATCGATGTCAGCAATCATCTGCGACACCTAGTGCTCGACAGATGTACCCTCTGACATACACGAGCGAAAGAGCTTCTTTTGTAATTTATACTTCTAAGATCTAAGAATAAATCTATGAAGATCCTTTAATTTCAACATCATGGTATAAGGATCTAATCCTTAGTTTTGACGACGAAATTAAAGTGTTATTGCAGCAAACATAAAGGATTGAGCACTAAAGTTATCATTACCATGAGTCATCCAAAACTCATGCTCTACTACTATTTGCTCAACTACAGGCTTAGGCCCAAGAGGTTGCTCTCACTACAAGAAACAATATTTTTAGTGGCGAAAATTTAGTGTCGAAATTTAGTGGCGAAATAAATAATTTTAGTGGCGAAATATTTTCCCCACTGAATGAGGAAAATTTTGGCGCCCACTCTTGCCTCGCGTTCTTCTATTATTCTACAGGATCCCAAAATAATTTTTCATTTACAAAATAATAATATCAAACAAACCACCAAAATCCCTAAATCCTTCACAGCTTCTTCTTCGATTTGCCCCCTCATTTTCTTCTTCAACTCTTCCATCAATTTAATTAACTCATACACCTTTGTTTTTCCCAATTTCGTTCATGAAACCCTAACTTTCAGATTGCCCAAAATCAATTAACCTCTCAGCACTTCTTAAATCAAGAAAGAAAACAAATATCTCATGCTTTTGCTCCTTTGGCTGAAATTGAAGGGAGAAGAATCTGATCAAATAAAGCCAAGGGAAAACAAGGGAAATCAAGTGTCAAGAAGAATTTATAAGCGTTGGAGATTCATTTTAGCAAGCTTTCAACCTCGTCAAGTAGTAAGAAAATCTCCTAAGTCACTTTAACTCAATATCATGTTTTGTAATAATTTTTACATGCAAAAGATGGTAATTAATTTGTGTGTTGTTAGGTGATGAGAAGATAGTTTATGACCATGGATATGGTTAATGTATTTTCATAAACCCTAAGTTGATCTAAATGTTGATTTTCAAATTAATTGAGTGGTTAAATTAATTAAGGGTAAGTATGGTAGTGAAATTGAGTGATGTGTGAATGCACTAGAAAAGGTACCTAGGGAAGATGATGGTTTCGGCAGTGATAAGGGCTGATTTTTGGCTGTGTATTGAGGATGAAAATTGTGAAATTGAATTGTAATTAGGCATGCCTAGATTGGATGGGTGTAATTGATTTGTAAGGCAGTGAATTAGTTATAATAAGAGGTGTTTTTAGTTGTTGAGAATCCTGGATAGATGATAGTATTTTACTTATAAATGAGTTTAAGATCTCCGATTAACGAATCGTAAAATCTACGGAAACCATATATATACATATATCAAGGATTAATTTATTCAAAGATCAAAATTTTCTGATAAACGATGAATTTACAACAAATCTCGTAAAATAGCTATCTCATTATTAAGATCTGAAACTGTCTTCTTTTTTTACAGCCTGTATAGGTTTTCTTAATTTCTTATAACTTGAGTTCTATGAATCATAATCGAAATCTGTAATTCAACTATGTGCAGTGAAATATTAATTAAAGTAATTGAAGTGAATTTGTAATTATCCAACTTAGACAACTCTGATTCGAGTTTCGTTAAATCCGTATGCATCTTAAACATCCTAATATCCTAATGGAATTTGTTGACGGCTGATTTTGGTCTCGGGGTAATATGGGAATATCACCTCCGAGGTAATCCTCCTTCAACGGTGAATTTGTTTGGTTATGGGGGACCAAAAGCAAATTTAGCGGGAGACGGGAAAACACACCAATCGACAAAGAGATTTAACGTGGTTCGGTGGATTCTGGATCCGACCTACGTCCACGGACAAGAACAGGATGATACTTTTTATTACTTCAAATACACTTCTTAGGCCTCTCCTTTGCTCTTACAAATCGGAACTTTGTGACTCTAATCTCTCACTCTTGTGATGATTTTTTAGATGTCTTCAACTTTTTTTTTTTCTTCTTCTACACTCACTCTACCCTCCTATTTATAATGGTAAAGAAACCAGATTCCTATTTGTTCAAGAATTCCCAATTGGAGATGGTCTCATTTTCCTATCAGGATTCCTAGTCAAAACTATTCCCTTTTCCCATAAGGATTCCTAATCAAAACTACATTTACTTCCTTAATATCCTATTAGGATATTAAGTTATTACTTTACCCCATTAAAGTAGGACAACTTATCCATTTTCCGCAAGAATAGGATGCTTTATCTTCCTGAGCACGCCTCGTCATGTGCTCGGTCTTCATGAGGTCGGTCATGATAGCCATTTGAACTGAGAATGTTGTTGTCGATCTGATAATGCCCGATCATCCGATCTTATGTGGTCGGGTTACAGATCATAAGTGCTCGGCCCCTAACTCATGTGGTCGGGTCGGTATTAATGATCTCGATCAACAAGGGAATTTACCCTTTTACCCATCTCGTGCTGCTTAAATATCATAGTGCTTAAAAATACCATCAACATCTATCCCCTAGTTCTCGGTAACAACGAGTTTGCGAGTTGATGCCGGGAACTATAAAAAAAGATGGTGTGCCGATGAATCCGTCGGTGGTCACTCCAGGAACCGCAGAGAAAAATGCCTTGGCGGTAAATCTGGTCCTTCCTGCCACCTTCATGTGCTCAGTCAACGAGGATCCCGATATCTACCAGTGGAGAAAATGCTTTGTCCTTATGTTGATGACGATCGACTCGGTGGGACGTAACCCGACCCCGAGCTGAATAGAGCATTTGGCTTTGGGGGAATGTTACATCCCCAGTCCAAAGAAGCCGACTCGGTGGGACGTAACCCGACCCCGAGCTGAAAGAAAGACTTGGCTCTGGGGGAATGATACATCCCCAGTCTAAAGAAGCCGACTCGGTGGGACGTAACCTGACCCCGAGCTGAAAGAAAGACTTGGCCCTAGGGGAATGTTACATCCCCAGTCCAAAGAAGCCGACTCGTTGGGACGTAACCCGACCCCGAGCTGAAAGAAAGACTTGGCTCTGGGGGAATGATACATCCCCAGTCTAAAGAAGCCGACTCGGTGGGACGTAACCTGACCCCGAGCTGAAAGAAAGATTTGGCTCTGGGGGAATGTTACATCCCCAGTCCAAAGAAGCCGACTCGGTGGGACGTAACCCGACCCCGAGATGAAAGAAAGACTTGGAACTGGGGGAATGTTACATCCCCAGTCCAAAGAAGCTGACTCGGTGGGACGTAACCCGACTCCGAGCTAAAAGAAAGATTTGGCCCTGGGGGAATGTTACATCCCCAGTCCAAAGAAGCCGACTCGGTGGGACGTAACCCGACCCCGAGCTAAAAGAAAAACTTGGCTCTGGGGGAATGTTACATCCCTAGTCCAAAGAAGTCGACTCGGTGGGACGTAACCCGACCCCGAGCTGAAAGACTTGGCTCTGGGGGAATATTACATCCTCAGTCCAAAGAAGCCGACTCGTGGGACGTAACCCGACCCCGAGCTGAAAGACTTGGCTCTGGGGAATATTACATCCCCAGTCCAAAGAAGTTGACTCGGTGGGATGTAACCCGACCCCGAGCTGAATAAACCATAAGGCCTCGACGGAATAAAATCCAGCCCCGAGCCGAATAACCAAGCGGCTTCAGCGGAACGAAATCCAGCCCCGAGCCGAATAACCAAGCGGCCTCGGCGGAACGAAATCCAGCCCCGAGCCGAATAAACAAGTGGCCTCGGCGGAACGAAATCCAACCCCGAGCCGAAACAAACAAGTGGCCTCGGCGGAACGAAATCCAGCCCCGAGCCGAAACAAACATCGGTCTCGGCGGTACAAGAGCAGACCCGAGTTAGAAAGAAACATCAGTCTCGGCGGTACAAGAGCAGACCCGAGCCGGAAAGAAACATCGGTCTCGGCGTACAAGTGCAGACCCGAGCCGGAAAAAACATCGGTCTCGGCGGTACAAGAGCAGACCCGAGCCAGAAGGAAACATCGGTCTCGGCGGTACAAGAGCAGACCCGAGCTGGAAAGAAACATCGGTCTCGGCGGTACAAGAGCAGACCCGAGCCGGAAGGAAACATCGGTCTCGGCGGTACAAGAGCAGACCCGAGCCGGAAGGAAACATCGGTCTCGGCGGTACAAGAGCAGACCCGAGCCGGAAAGAAACATCGGTCTCGGCGGTACAAGAGCAGACCCGAGCCAGAAGGAAACATCGGTCTCGGCGGTACAAGAGCAGACCCGAGCTGGAAAGAAACATCGGTCTCGGCGGTACAAGAGCAGACCCGAGCCGGAAGGAACATCGGTCTCGGCGGTACAAGAGCAGACCGAGCCGGAAGGAAACATCGGTCTCGGCGGTACAAGAGCAGACCCGAGCCGGAAAGAAACATCGGTCTTGGCGGTACAAGAGCAGACCCAAGCCGGAAAAAGACATCGGTCTCGGCGGTACAAGAGCAGACCCTAGCCGGAAGAGGCATCGGTCTCGGCGGTACAAGAGCAGACCCGAGCCGGAAAGAGGCATCGGTCTCGGCGGTACAAGAGCGACCCGAGCCGGAAAGAGACATCGGTCTCGGCGGTACAAGAGCAGACCCTAGCCGGAAAGAGGCATCGGTCTCGGCGGTACAAGAGCAGAACCGAGCCGGAAAGAGGCATCGGTCTCGGCGGTACAAGAGCAGACCCGAGCCGGAAAGAGACATCGGTCTCGGCGGTACAAGAGCAGACCCGAGCCGGAAAGAGACATCGGTCGGGCGGTACAAGAGCAGACCCGAGCCGGAAGAGAGCATCGGTCTCGGCGGTACAAGAGCAGACCCGAGCCGGAAACAAATATCAAAATCATTGTGTGAGCCATAACAAACAAGCATAATCAAATGTCAACCTAAGTCAGAAGAGGTTTACTCACCTTTTTGGGATCTGTTGCCTTTCTTGCAACTCTACACTGGTCACTACAAGCAAGGCTTTTCTTAATATATCATCTCTGCATCTCATCATTCCACGCATCCGACCGGATGACTTCCGCTATCAACTTGGTCGACCTAAAAAACCGAATGGTCTATGTACACACCGAGATAGCCTTCTTTTACCAAGTCTTCCACCTGCTCCCGCAGGTCTCTGCGCCCGTCCGTTGCATGTCCTCTGGAGTTGTGGTGTATGCAATAAGCCTTTTGGTTCCTCTTGTCCGGGGAAAATCTTCTTTGGTCGGGTTCTACTAAGAGGCCTTTCCCTTGGATCTCCACGACAATTTATCCCAGTGGTTTATTTAGAGGAATGTATGCATTTTCCCCGACCACATGGTTTACTTGGGTCGGCGCCCTTCTCTATTGGTTGTCACGGTGCAGTGGTTTGATCTCCTTGTGCTTCAGGGGTGGTTTTCTGGGTTCTCTTTCTATATGGCGGGGGGCGCCCTCCCTTGTGGTTCTTTCTCTGATGGTGTTCCCTTATCGGGATATTTTCTCCTCGTTCTCCAATAAAACGAATTTTCGGGCCACCTCCAGGGCAGTGGCGTAGTCCGGGGTGTCTTGGATCCTTAGATGGGTCCATAGTCTTCCGACCCTCAAGGCTCCTTTCAAGCTTTCCAGGGCCTCGGGGATTCATACCCTCCAACTTCGAGTACCATATTATGGTACCTTTCAATAAATATCTTCAGAGGCTCATCGTCTCCTTGCTTCATAAGTCTTAGTTCTCCAATTGTCTTTCTGGGGACACAAGCCCTCTTAAAGTGTCGTATAAATGACTTCTCAGTTGCGTGAAGCTGCTGATGCTTCTCGGGGCTAAGCTCCTGTACCATAGAATGGCTGGTCCGGCCAGAGTTAGGGGAACACTTTGCAAATGGCGTCCCCTGTTACCCCTTGTACCTCCATTAGTAGGATGAAGTCTTCGATGTGGGTTTTGGGATCGGTATGGCCCTTGTATGGTGTCATGGTCGGCATGCTGAATCTTTTTGGGAATTTCTCTGATTTTATTTCTTCCGTGAGAGGGGACTCATCTTTGCCGTCCTGGACATCCCCTCTGTTTTCATTGGGGTATACTCCACATTTGACCATCTCCTCCCGTAACCAAGATTTCATGCTGCTGTCTTTGATTCCATGCCGCCCCCTGTGGTTTCTTTTCATTCTGCTATCTCGGGAGTGGCGCTTCTCACGGTCGGTGTCTCCTCGCGCTTTTTCGGTATGTTCTTTCCCTCTTCTCCGAGTGCTGTGAGGGCTATCGTAGAGGGGTTTGGTGATGATTTGTCATCTTCCTCCTCCCATGTGTCCTCGGTCTGGGAGTCTCTTTGCACCACCACGGATCTTACCCTGTAGGGATCCCTCCTCCGGGGTCTGTCGTCCTCACTTACATCGATAATCTCTTTCCTTCCGCTATTTCATTCCTTCGTCGGCTAGTCCCGGCCTCGAATTGTCCATTGTGTGCTCCTTCTATCCTTTCCAACCGGTCTACTATGGTTTTTAGCAGAGTTTGGTTTTCCTCCCTTTCTTTCCTAAGGTTTTCCTCGATCTTTTCCATCCAATCTGCAGCCGAGCTCCCTGATGATTGTGGTTTCCGCCTTCCGCCATTTGTCTTACTACGCGAGTCGCTTTTTGTAGGATTCCCCACAGACGGCGCCAACTGTTGACGGCTGATTTTGGTCTCGGGGTAATATGGGAATATCACCTCCGAGGTAATCCTCCTTCAACGGTGAATTTGTTTGGTTATGGGGACCAAAAGCAAATTTAGCGGGAGACGGGAAAACACAACCAATCGACAAAGAGATTTAACGTGGTTTGGTGGATTCTGGATCCGACCTACGTCCACGGACAAGAACAGGATGATACTTTTTATTACTTCAAATACACTTCTTAGGCCTCTCCTTTGCTCTTACAAATCGGAACTTTGTGACTCTAATCTCTCACTCTTGTGATGATTTTTTAGATGTCTTCAACTTTTTTTTTTTCTTCTATACACTCACTCTACCCTCCTATTTATAATGGTAAAGAAACCAGATTCCTATTTGTTCAAGAATTCCCAATTGGAGATGGTCTCATTTTCCTATCAGGATTCCTAGTCAAAACTATTCCCTTTTCCCATAAGGATTCCTAATCAAAACTACATTTACTTCCTTAATATCCTATTAGGATATTAAGTTATTACTTTACCCCATTAAAGTAGGACAACTTAATCCCTTTTCCGCAAGAATAGGATGCTTTATCTTCCTGAGCACGCCTTGTCATGTGCTCGGTCTTCATGAGGTCGGTCATGATAGCCATTTGAACTGAGAATGTTGTTGTCGATCTGATAATGCCCGGTCATCCGATCTTATGTGGTCGGGTTACAGATCATAAGTGCTCGGCCCCTAACTCATGTGGTCGGATCGGTATTAATGATCTCGATCAACAAGGGAATTTACCCTTTTACCCATCTCGTGCTGCTTAAATATCATAGTGCTTAAAAATACCATCAACAGAATTCATTATTCATGCATAACGTGTGTATCTTCTCATGTGATTTTTTTTGGCAATTATTTAAGGTTATAAATCTTAATGAGAAATGCCTATTTGTATCATCTTGAGGATCGACTGTTGACTAAAATTGATCGAGCTATAATATGTGAGTAGATATTTTATTTTTCTGAAATAGTACTTGAGTTTACTGTTTACAATTTAAATGTTTTAGAATAAATATGAATTCCTTAATTTAGCTTTGAAGCATCTTACTTATGGATTTTATGTTATTTTAATATGTTTCAAGTATGATAAGAATAAGTTGATTTTATAATGAATTCTTAAATCCATGATTTTGAGACTTGGTATTTGAGAAAAGATTATTGGATGACATTAGTTTTTAATCCTTTCTTGATTTTTCTTTCAGAGGTAGCACATTCTCTGGATCTATAGTTGGAAAAGTATTGTCAGTTGAGAATGTATGCCTTGTTATGTGCATTATTTTCGTTTTTATTTTCATATTGTTATAATCCATATCTGATATTGCATGTTTATTTGGTTAATTCAAATTAGGATATTACAAAGGAAGCTAAATAAGATGTTTCGCAATGAATAGAGAGTGGATTAATCATAAAAGTATAAAAGATAGGCGAACTCCAGAATATAAATATGTTATTAATGAGTTTCTTAACTTTGCATTTGAAATGGTGGGAAGCAATAGAAAAATAAGATGTCCATGCTACAACTGTTTGAATTGTATTTTCCATGATAGAGATGTGGTTTTCATTCATTTGATTGTTTATGGGATATTAAAAGACTATAAAATTTGGTCTTTGCAAGGAGAAGATACTGAAGATAATGAAGTAAATGGAGATTCTGATGGGAATGATGATTTTGATGGATTTGATGAGACTGTTCTTTTAATCCATGATATAACAAATGTAAGATCTATTAATTTCAATGAAGGTGTTGCGGAAGTGGGTTGTGATAGTAAGAAAAATGACCATGTACATGAAAAGTTTACTAGATTGATGGAAGATGCCGAGCAATAGTTATTTCCTAGTTGTAAAAGTTTCTCAAAGTTGGAATTTATTGTTCATATTCTCCATTTAAAATACATCAATGGTTGGAGTGATAAATCTCTAACTATGTTGCTTGGCCTTTTGCGAAAAACCTTCCTTCATGATGAAAAATTTCCAAAACATTCCTATAAAGCAAAAAAGTACACGCATGATTTAGGTTTGAATTATACTAAGATTGATGTTTGTAAGAATGATTGCATTCTTTATCGAAAACAATATGCTAATCTTCAGAGTTTCCCGTCTGTGGATGCTTAAGATGGAAAAATGGTGGTTGTGAAGTTGAAAATGATAATCTTCTTAGTGATTGTTCAAGTAAGGGAAGAAAAATTCCATAAAAATCTTCCGTCATTTTCCATTAATACCAAGACTTCAAATATTTTACATGTATTCAAAGCTAGCATCCTATATGCGGTGGCATAAGGAGAAACGCTATGATGATAGGGTTCTGAGGCATCCGGCCGATTCTAAGGCATGGAAATCTTTTGATGAGATGCATCCCGACTTCTCTTTGGATTCCCGAAATGTAAGGCTTGGGATATCTTCAGATGGGTTTAACCCATTTGGAAATTTAAGCACTTCTTATAGCATATGGCCTGTGATATTAGTTCCATATAATTTACCACCTTGGATGTGTATGAAAAGTGATTTTTTCATGCTTTCTTTGATAATTCATGTTCCAAAAGCTCTTGGAAATGACATTGATGTTTATTTAGAGCCATTAATCGATGAATTACAAGAGTTGTGGGATGTTGGGGTTGAAACATATGACTCTTATACAACTTGTAATTTCAAATTACGACCTGCATTATTATGGACCATTAATGATTTTCCCGCTTATGCGAATTTATCTGGGTGGAGTACTAAATAAGCCCTTGCTTGTCCATCTTGCAATGTTGATACGTGCTCTCAATGGTTAACACATGGTCGTAAATTTTGTTACATGGGGCCTCGTAGATTTATAAGAGCTAATCATAAGTGGAGGTTTGATAAAAAAATCTTTTAATGGGTTAATTGATGACCGTTCTCCACCTAATCATGTTTCAGGTGATGATATTCTTGACCAACTGAATGGTTGTGTTAATGTAACATTTGGCAAGGGTAATGGTAAAAGAAAACGAAGTCACCCTTCTTTGATATATAATTGGAAGAAGAAAAGCATATTTTTTCGATTGCCCTATTGGAGCAAGCTCTTAATACGTCACAACTTAGATGTCATGCATATTGAGAAAAACATTTGTGATAATATTTTGGGAACAACAATGGGAGTAGCCGGAAAAAATAAAGATAATGTGAATTCTCGTATGGACTTTGAGGAGTTAGGAATCCGTAAGGATTTGCATCTTGTTGAAAATAATGGTAGATTACAAATGCCAATGTCTACTTTTGCATTGACTTTGAAAGAGAAAAGAAAATTTTGTGACTTTTTTGCTAGTTTGAAAGTTCCAGATGGATACTCTTCTAATTTCGCTCGATGTGTAAATCAAAGTGAGGGTAGGATTTTTGGCATGAAAAGTCATGATTGTCATGTGTTTATGCAAGATTTAATCGCGTCAACTTTCCGTGGGATATTACCAAAGATGTTTATGAGCCTTTAGTTGAAATAGGGATGTTCTTCAAGCAATTATGCTCAAATAAGTTTCTTCATTTGGATTACTCATTTTGAGCCTTTTGTTTGTTATTTTACGTTTTGGAGATTTATTTATATTCAAAATATAAAGACCACTATTTGCATCGGCAGTGCAAATTTCTGCGCATCATCTTTATATAAATAACACCTGGTGTTTTTAAATACAAAAGTTTACCCATACTGGGTTAACAAAGATACAGAAATAATATTCCTAGTTAAACTAGGAACAAAATAACAGTCATTTAGTTTAAGTACATGCCCCGAGGGCAGTTCCAAAACAAAAGTGCCTACGGCCAAAACAGCAACAGAAGTTCCATTTCCAACTCGTAGATCTACCTCCCCCGAAGCCAGTCTCCTGCTATCATGCAGATCCTGCACATCAGTACAAATATGAGAACCACAGCCAGAATCAAAAATCCAATTTTTATTAAGACTAGAAGTAGTCATATTTATCTCAATAACAAACATACCTGAGGCCGGTGCCTTGCCCGCCTGTATGTCCTCCTTGTGTCCCTTGTTCATGCGGCAGTCACGCTTCCAGTGACCCTTTTTGCCGCATTTCAGGCAAACATCTTGAGACTTGTCCCTTGGCTTCCCAGAAGCCTTTGTTGACTTGGCATTGCCTTTGTTTCTATGTTTTTTCTTCTTAACACCCCCAGTTGCCTTGAGCCCAGCTTTCGGCGTTTGAGATGTTGATGCAAAATGCGCCTCGCGCTTGTTGCCTTTCAGAAGCTCTTTCTCTGACTCCTTGAGAATCGATAATAACTCTCCAAGAGTATCATCCGAATTCATCAATTTGTAGTTGATGACAATCTGTTTCCAAGTATCGGGTAGTGACTGTAGAAGTACATCTATAGACAGCTCAGCCTCCAAGACTATACCCATATTAGCCAATTCTTCAATATCGGCTATCATTTGAGTCCCATGGACCTCAACAGAACTACCATCAGTTATACGGGAGCGAAATATTTTCTTCACTAACTCGTACCTCGCCATCCGCTTATTAGTGCGGTGAAGATCTTGCAATCTTGCCATCATATCATAAGGATCCAAGTCCCTATTCTGGCGGCGAAAGTGTTGAGTCATTGAAGTAAGCATGATCGACTGAGCCGTGTCACAATCATCACTGTGAGTTTTCCATAACTCCAGCTCAAGTGGCTCAGTGGGCTTAGGCCCGAGAGGTTTTTGTATCGTATACATATCCTCTCCTCTCCGCCCCAAGGACTATCCTTAGGTTCATTTCCCAGTCGGCGAAGTTGGTGCCCTTGAACACATTATCACCCATGATTATGTCACGGACATTTCCCTTGTTTGCCATCTTAACTACGATAATCTAATTATCTAGTTAACGATATGTGGGTACAGTCAAACTGTTACATAAAAAAAATAACATTGTATTAGTCCAACTAATATGTAAATATTGACGAAATAAGTTGTGTAAGCGCGTAAAGCTAAGTATCTGAATGATAATTGCAAATTCAATACTAGCCTCCCACTATTTTCTGCAAGTCTCTAACCCTCTATTGAGTACTCGGGAAATCCAATTTCCTAGTGGGCTAGGATCCCGTTAAATAACACACAACCTTGACTTTGGCCAACAAATTGTATGATATTTAACTAGGTAGATCTCGAAGATCAATTGGATCCCATCCAATTCCTAGATCCGGTAGGTGGACATCTAAGTCCGAAACATATACATATGTCAATGCATCCAATACATTTTCCTAACCATTTCCTCTGAATCAACTAAGCCTTGGCTTTGGCACAACAAACCTAATGATTCCAGTTAAGCGGGACCCATTGACGAGGAAAGTTTCGTAATCAATGTCGATGGACAAGAAGTGATCTTGACTTTGGCCAACAAATCACAACTTGGACAGGACACCGATGTGGAACAAAACTCTCATGATTCAAATACATCCTCAATTGACAAAGGTCTTGACTTTGGCCAACAAACCAATGCCAATTTCGGATCTTGAGAAAGAATCATTCAACGGAAAGAAAATCGCTTAATATTGTTTGAGGGATTTTTCGCGTAATTGGCAACCAATTAATTTATCTTTGTTAAGTCTCATCATCATACACCCTTAAGCATGCTTCTAAAACATCATAAAGCGCGTAAAGTAAAGTAATAGCGATATACGGATGGATATGAACAATACTTGTTCCTAGAACAAATCACTCCCTTTCCTCTCCCCGCTAGCACTATTCTACTCTTACCCAATTACATAATACAATAACAGAAACCTCATTTACATTGAGGGGAATTAGGTGAGAAGAGAATACAAAGAGACAATAAGAGAAAGGCTGGACACGCAGGTCCAATTTATAAATTCTAAATTTACAATAATTTCT
>SKCR01009183.1:0-36284 GCA_019454045.1 Zanthoxylum bungeanum
TTTTCTTGTGTCTTTTATTTTATTTATTTTGCAACGCCACATTCAACCAAACAAACAAACAATCTCTCTATTCTCCATTTAATTAGATATTGTAAATAAATAGATTCAACAATTAATAACAATAGTAGGAATTAAGTCCTCGTGGGATCGATATTTTTATACTACTTGAACGATACGTGCGCTTGCGTTATACGTGTGTGTTTACGCCGGTCACACATAAAATGAGACATTCTCAAGAATAATCTCATAGTCTCTAAATGTATGTTGCATCCAAAGCATTTGAGCACAACAATTACCCGCCGTAATGTATTTGCCTTCGATAGTGGAAAAGGCAACACTATTTTATTTCTTGCTAAACCATGAGACTAGGCAGTTACCTAAAATATGAAAAGTACCACTTGTATTCTTTCTATCTAATTTACAACCGCCAAATTCGACATCGATATAGCTAACCAAGTCGAAATCCATAGCTTTTGGATACCAAAGTCCCAAATTAATAGTTCTCGAGAGATATCTAAAAATTCATTTTACAACACAAAGATGAGTTTTACGAGTATTAGATTGAATCCTAGCATACATGCAAACAATAAATATGATATCGGGCTACTAGCGGTTAAGTAGAGTAATGATCTTATCATACCTCGATACCACTTAGTGTCTATGGGTTTACCTTCCTCATTTTTATCAAGTTTTAAGGTAATACTCATGGGTGTCGAAATGATGTTTGCTTGATTCCATCCCAGATTCCTTCATGTGTGAGAATTTAAAATCAAGTTTAGGTGGCTCTGATACCATAGTTAGTGTCTCTAAGACATGCCAAGGATCCTAAACATTGATTCATGTGTGAATATTACAAGATAAGTTGCAGAAAAACTCACATTGATCGGTTGAAGTTCAAAACTTTTTGTTGGATGTAGAAGCTCCAAGCCCTCTTTGAGTTCCAAACTCTTAGGTGAGTTTCCCTATCACCTTTCTATGACTCCCATAGTGCTAGCTTTGTCCAAAAATGGAACAAAATTTGAAAGAAAATTTTCTCCTCCAAGGAGATGAAGTTTCGGCCAAGGGAGGGAGTGAAGAGAGAATGAATAGTATCATTTTTGTTTCCAAAAACTTATATATTACAGTTGGTGTGTGTTGACTTGGTAGGTGTGTTATCAAAAATCCAATTAATTCTTCTCAACAACTTCCATCAAATGTCTAACAATTGATGTAAGTGAAGTGGGTCCCACCACTTTAAATTCCAATTCAAGTTGGCTTGTACAACACACTTTGGGCCCGGGTCGTTTAATCCGATTAAACGAATTTTCCGTTGCGACGTAATTAAATATAATTTAATTAAATAATAATGCCTAGCAAAATTATTACGAAAGTCGCTTGCGAATTAATTCCCAATTAATTCGTTCGCTCGAATTAAAATCCAATTCGATTCCGCATTGAAATCAAATTTCAATTAATATATCCAATATATTATTTAGCCCAATTAAATAAATTAAATAGTAAAATCTAATTTAACTATTAAATTTACTTTGCCGATTAATTCCAAATTAATCGCGTTCTCTATTCTAGATGAATTAATCCCAGATTAATTCTTACCGTAATTAATCCCAGATTAATTTTCCCTTTCATAATTAATCCCAGATTAATTCTTGCCGTAATTAATCCCAGATTAATTTTCTCTCTCATAATTAATCCCAGATTAATTCTGTTCGAGTCAAATGTCATTGGTGAATCTTTGGGAAGCGACCCAAGAGATCCCTAGATATGTGGCAGTAAATACGGTCATCAGACCATCTGAACACGTGCATACTCGGTACCACGTTCTTACCAATTTACAAGACATGGTTGGCTTCTAGCAAAGCACCGTGCCTACCCAATTCTCCAGAAATATTTAACGAGGAATATATAATCTGTATCAGGCGTAGTATATAATGTATTGCGTAATATGATCCAGTATCGGATGTCACATGCTAGGCATAGGGCTGGAATTATATCTACCCCGTATGAAGCATATATCGGATCACTAGCAACTAGTCTCTGTAATCGGATAATCATGACCTAGTCATACTATCCCGATAGCTGCAGCATTTAAGAGTACTATTTTTGTATCATGCGTGATCATCATCTCCATATGACTGAAGTGATACTTCCATCTTGACATCACACCAATACACTACGATTCTTAGTATACCCAGAAGAGGCGTACACAGAACTTGTTAAAGCTCCGGACGACCAAAACCAAAGCGTACTGATTGTCGCAAGTATTAGCGATGCAAGTCTCAGGTTAAGACCACATACACCTACCCTGATTCGAATTCCCATAGACACATAGTCTTACTACCAATGAGACTCCAAAGGGTCTATCCAGAACGAAGCTGTTCCCGATCCAACGGCTAACAGAACCTCATATCACTCTTGCATAAGTATCCAATACTTAAATATATGAGAACTATGACGTTAAGCTTCCATAACGCGCACAAGTGTAATATTAGCCTATTCCGCATTATCGATGTCCAGTCTCGATAATACTACGACTAGGGATATTTAATGATTAAACATTTCATGGATTAATACTTGAAATAATGAGTCACGGTAAAAACTAAGTAACTAAATATTAAAATATAATGTAAATAATCCTGAGCGTGCTTATACACACACTTGTGCAAATAATAGATTTTTTTACGTCAAACCTGGATTCTGAATTCTATGCGAAAAATACAGTTGACTGTATTATGGATCAAAACCTGAAATAATACTGAAAATCATAATATAACGATGCATAACCAATAACTATAATAACATGTCGTGATTCCAAAACCATAACATAAATATCGTGATCGAACATGAATACTGTAAAACATGAACTGAGGATGTGTTTAAATGTTACGTCATGAACTAAAAATATGTATATGAAAACTTATTTCCGAAACTAAATTTGTAATCATGGAAATCGTAAAGCATGATATGTAAAAATTGATCTTAATCTTGAAAATGAAATCTATAGTGAGAAAACAAAAGCATGAACTTGAAATCACATGCTGAGGTAAGAAAACATAAACTTGATCTAAACATCGTACATAAATCTAAAGTGAGAAAACCAAAGCATGAACTATAAACTCATATACAGTGATCATGATTGGGACATCTCCCATACATCGTCATACGTATCGGGATTGATTCGTCGCCCCCCGCGTACGCTTACACGTGTTTTAAAACATGAAAATCCACACTAGTATCATAACCTGGGGGCGTATAACCTACTTAGCAGGACCAAGCACCGTGTAAGTAGGGAATGAGCATGAATAAGTCTATGGAAATGATCAGTGTCCCATGAGGCAGTAAGCGATCCCGGGCTCGCTAAACATAAGGAGATGACTTGTACTGGTGGTTTGAAAAACAATTATTCTTTATTCTGATAAAATATTTTCTGGAAAAATGAGACCAGGATACATGAAAAATAAGTATTGAAAATACATTTTCATGAAGACAGGAAACATGATATGGCACTTAGAAAAGACGACGTGATGACGTAGAATAACGACATGCAAGCATGATACATGAACTAAGATTCCTGAACTATAAACTGTTGGGTTTCTACTATAGTCCCAAGATCATTCAAGCAATGAAAATGAGTGAATACAATAAAGAAGTATGGCGGAATCATACTTACATTGATCGGATTTGCGATGCGTTGAACACAAAACTTTCTTCAAGGTTTTCCTCCGTTAGTATTCGGCCAAACTTCTCTTTTGTGCTCCATGGATGATCTTCAAGCTCCAAGCTTTGAGAATGAATTCCATGCTCATGAATGGGTTTCCCTATCACCTTTGTTACACTCCATTGATGTGCTAGCACCCTTGAAAAATTGCCACAATATTTCTCCTTTGCTTGTTGTAGTTCTCGGCAAAGCCAAGAACTTTGAGAGGAAAATGGCTTCAAAAGCCGAATGGGAGAGAGAAGAGAAGATTGATTTTGTGTATTGTGTATTTGGTTATTTTAATTTCAAAAATCAAATACCAAAAATCAATTACCATTTCCCAAAAAGGTACAAGGCAATTAAGCCTTCCAACCACCACCATCAATCACAAGTGACTTACATCACATCATTCAAAGTGACAAGACATCCATCACTTGAATGACTAATGATGTGACGCTTGATGTGACTTGTGGGCCGCACTTGAATTCGAAATGTGAGTGGGCCCGCAAATACTGCCGGGCTCGGGTTCGTTAATTCCGAATTAACGAATTTTCCGTTGCGACGTAATTAAATCAAATTTAATTAAATAATTATGCCTAGCAAAATTACTATCATGTCGCTAGCAAATTAATTCTAAATTAACTCGTTCGCCCGAATTAAAATCCAATTTCAATTCCGCTTCAAAATCTAATTTCGTTTAATATATCGAATATATTATTTTCGATTAATTCCAAATTAATCGTTCTCTCTCTTTAAATAATATTTTATCCCAGATAAAATATCTCTGTAATAATCCTAGATTAATTTTCTCTCTCTATTAATTAATCCCAGATTAATAATGTGCGAGTCATACGTCATTGTGAATCTTGGGAAGCGACCCATGAGATCCCCGAATATGTTGGCAGTAAATCCGATCGTCGGACTATCCGAACACGTACGTACCTAGTACTACGTTTTTACCGATTTACAAGACATGGTTGGCTTCTAGCAAAGCACCGTGCCTACCCATTTCTCCAGAAATATTCTTAAATGAATATTTGATCTCTATCAGGCGTAGTAGACGTAGTATTGCGTATTGCGATCCAGTATCGGATGTCACGTGCTAGGCATGGGGAGAAATTATGTATGCCCCGTACGAAGCACATATCGGATCTCTGGTAACTAGTCTCTATAATCGGATAAACATGACATAGTCATAATATCCCGATAGCTGCAGCATATAAGAGCACCAGTTCCGTTTCCTACGTGATTATCATCTCCACTATGACTGGAGTGATACTTCCATCTTGACATCACACCCAATACACTACGATTCTCAATATACCCAGAAGAGGCGTACACAGAACCGGTTAAAGCCCTGGACGACCAAAACCAAAGTATATTGATTGTCGCAAGTATTAGCGGTGCAAGTCTCAGGTTAAGACCAAATACACCTACCCTGATTTGGATTTCCATAGACACATAGTCATACTACCAATGGAATTCTGAGGGGTCTATCCAGAGTGAAGCTGTTCCCGTACCATCGGTAAACACAACCTCCTATTATAATTGCATGAGTATCCAATACCCAAATATAGGAGAACTATGACGTTATGCTCCTATAACACGCACAAGTGCAATACTAGTTTATTCCGCATTATCGATGTCCAATCTCGATAATACTCCGACTATGGATGTTTTAATGATTAAACCTTCATGGATTGATATTGTCTCATATCTTATCAATTTGGAACTAATCATATGGACTTTTATCATTTATATATCCCGGTAATCTAATTACAAATGATAAAAGAGCAATTTCCTTTGTCACATAGTTAATTTGTACAAAAACACCATGATCTGTACAAATAGTGATGCTATGGGTCATAATTGTCCAACAATCTCCCACTTGGCCTATAGCCAATCACTCAAGTGTCCTACACTTGAACTATGTACGGTTCGCTCAAACATCTGTTGAGAAAAAAGCTTTCGTCAGCGGATTTGCAAAGTTATCATCTGATGCGATTTATTCGATCATCACATCGCCACGATGTATGATCCGAACGAATAAGATGAATAGTTGAAGTATTTACTTGGATCGTTGATGAGACCATTAATTTTTTAGCCTGTGTTGTAGCCTAGCTAAGCTGCTAACAGAATACTTCTAATCTGATTAAGATTATTAAGATCCAGAGTGCTTCTATTGCTGCCTCAGCTGCAATAATATTCCGCTTTTGTTGTTTATTCGGCAACAGTATCTTGCTTGGAAGATTTCCAGCTCATTGTTCCGTTATTCAAACTATATAGTACCGTTATTACGACTTACAATCGTCTTTATCGGTTAGGAAACTTGCAGCAGTGAACCCAGTCACTTCAAGTTCTCCTCCTCCATAGTATAAGAAATCATCCTTAGATCATCTAAGATACATAAGGATGTTCTTAACATCAATCCAGTGACTATCACTTGGATTGGCCTGATTGTGACTCCATATGCTCAAAGCATATGAGACATCAGGTCGCGTACATATCTTTCAATGTACGAGTTCTCGGAGAGTGCCAACAACTTTTAGATCTATCCCAGTAGATCTTTATTCCTAGAATAAAAGTTGTTTCTCCCAAGAATTCTATGAAGAACTTTCATGAAAGCCAAGTTTTCACCGATTGTATTATGGGAATGTCATTTACAAGAAATGATATATCATCATTATTTAGGACAATCACTGTCAGTGCGCTCCCACTAACCTCCTTATATACACAAGAATCATTTTCGTTTTTGAATTAAATCATATACCATTATGATTACATCAAAACGATAGTTCCAAGAACGTAATACTTGCTTCAATCCATTGATGGATTGAATTAACTTACAAACCTTGTTTGCTTGTTTTGGTACGATAAAATCGTCAGGATGTTGTAAACATCCTCCAAAAGGTTTCCGTTTAAGGAAAGAGATTTTGACGTTCAGCTGCCATATTTCATAAATGAAAGATGCAGCATCAGCAAGCATTATCCGAATGGATTTAACCATGGCAACGAGTAAAAGGTTTCATCGTAATCGACACAATGTTGATAACGATACCTTTTCGCTAGAACCCTAGCTTAGTACGTTGGTATGTTGCCATCCATGTATGTCTTCCTTGAAGACTCATATAGTACCAATAGGCACAATGCCTTCCGGTACAACAACTAGTGTCCAAACGTGGTTGGTTTACATGGAATCCATTTCAGACTTCATGGCACTTTTCCATAATAGGGAGTCGATGTCTTGTATCACTTCCTCATACGTAGTCAGTTTGTGTTCCTCAATAAGATTAACATCTTCATGAGGTGAGATCAGAAACCCATACCTCCCAGGTTATTTTCTGACTCTCTCCGACTTACGCGGTTCTTGTCTTATAAATCAGTACAAATGTAGTACTAGGTACTTACGTGTTCGGATAGTCAGACGACCCGATTTACTGCCAACATATCCGGGGATCTCATGGGTCGCTTCCCGAAGATTCACCGATGACGTATAACTTGCACTCTTTATTAATCTGGGATTAATTAGATGAGAGAGAAAATTAATTTGAGATTAATTACAGAGATATTTTATCTGGGAAAAATATCGTTTAAAGAGAGATAACGATTAATTTGGAATTAATCGATTAAATAATATATTCGATATATTATACAAAATTGGGTTTGACGCGGAATTAAAATTAGATTTTAATTCGGGCGAACGAGTTAATTTAGAATTAATTCGTTAGCAATGTGAATAGTGATTTCACTAGGCATAATCATTTAATTACGTCGCAACGGAAAATTCGTTAATTTGGAATTAGCGAACCCGAGCCCGGGATTGTTTGCGAGCGCATTCGCATTTCGAATTCGAGTGCGGCACGCAAGTCAAATCGAGCGTCAAATCGCTAGTCACATCAAGTGTCAAATCATTAGTCACTTTGAGTGATGTGACAACTTGTCACTTGATTTGATGGATTGATGGATTGATGGAAGTGGTTGGAAAGCATTAAATGGTTTTGTCTCCAAAAATTGTATTTGACTTTTGGAAATGCCTTTTACAATTTTTTATTTTGATTTTTGGGGCATTAGATACACTTTTGCAAAAAATCATTAACACACTCTCCTTTTCACTTCTTATCTCTCTTTCTTTTACGGTTTGGAGCAAAACTCATCTCTCTTTCATGCCCATGGAGGGGCTGTTCTTCACTGGTTTTTCTGGGCAGAAACCGTGAGCAAGGGAAGCAAAGTGTGGTGATTTTGTGGTAAAATCATCAAGTGCTAGCACACTACGAAGTCATGCGAAGGTGATAGGGAAGTTCACCCATGAGCTTGGAATCATTTGACGAAGCTTGGAGCTTGATGAAGGACCAACAATGGCCGATTCTTGGAGGACTGTCGCAGCTCACTGCCGAGAGGTCCAGAGGGCTAAAAATATTTTTTGTTCATTGCCGCATCGCTCAACCGATCGATGTAAGTATTCCGCAACTCCCTCGTTGTATTTGCACATGTGTTTTATGCTTTGTATTCGATCCTCAGGGCCGTAGAACTCCAACATTGGTATCAGAACGATTGAAAAGCATGAAATTTGATTAAGGCTTAAAATTTAGGTAAATTGATTTTGAGCATGATTTCGTTAAATTGTTTGATTGATTATGTTTAAATGATATTTAAAATAAAGTTTGATTGGATCAATTTCAAGAAATTATGTTTGGAACATTTTTCCCCAAAATTATTGGCTGGCCGAATGGTACCATGTTATGTGGCTCTTGGAATTTTTTTATTTTGATTCATTGGATGACTTGATATCAATTGGGAATTTATGATTTAATGTTTAATTGGATTCAATTGGATTGGATATAAAAATTAGACATTAAATCCCCATTGCCGAGAGGACTTTGAGCATGTTTAGTTCGTGGATTAATACTGTCTCATATCATCTCAATCCAGGAACAAATCATAAGGACCTCCTATCATTTATATATCTTGGTGATCTAATCACAAATGATAAGAGTGCAATCTCCTTTGTCACATAGTTAATTTGTACAACAACACCATGATCTGTACAAATAGTGACGCTATGGGTCATAATTGTCCAACAACGGAAACAGCTTCGCTCTGGATAGACCCCTCAGAATTCCATTGGTAGTATGACTATGTGTCCATGGAAGTCCGAATCAGGGTAGGTGTATTTGGTCTTAACCTGAGACTTACATCGCTAATGCTTGCGACAATCAATATACTTTGGTTTTGGTCGTCCAGGGCTTTAACAGGTTCTGTGTACGCCTCTTCTGGGTATATTGAGAATCGTAGTGTATTGGGTGTGATGTCAAGATGGAAGTATCACTCCAGTCATATGGAGATGATGGTCATGTAGGATACAGAACTAGTACTCTTATGTACTGCAGTCATCGGGATAATATGACTAGGTCATGCTTATCCGATTATAGAGACTAGTTACCAGAGATCCGACATATGCTTCGTACGGGGCAGGTACAATTCTAGCCCCAGGCCTTACATGTGACATCCGATACTGGATCGCAATACGCAATACTACTTATACTACGCCTGATACAAATTACATATTCCTTTAAGAATATTTCTGGAGAATTGGGTAGGCACGGTGTTTTGCTAGAAGCCAACCATGTCTTGTAAATCGGTAAAAACGTAGTACTAGGTACGTACGTGTTCGGATAGTCCGATGATCGGATTTACTGCCAACATATCCAGGGATCTCATGGGTCGCTTCCCGAAGATTCAGCGATGATGTATGACTCGCACATAATTAATCTGGGATTAATTATAAGAGAGAGAAAATTAATCTAGGATTAATTACGGAGAATTTTATCTGGGATAAAATTCAATTAAAAGAGAGAGAACGATTAATTTGGAATTAATCGATAAAAATAATATAATCGATATATTATACGAAATTAGATTTCGACGCGGAATTAAAATTAGATTTTAATTCGGGCAAACGAATTAATTTAGAATTAATTCGCTAGCGACGTGAATAGTAATTTTGCTAGGCATAATTATTTAATTAAATTTGATTTAATTACGTCGCAACCGAAAATTTATTAACTTGGAATTAGCGAACCCGAGCCCGGGATGTGTTGCGGGCCCACTCGGATTTTGAATTAAATTGGGGCCCACACAAGTCACATCACCTAGTCACTTTAATCTACTTTTGGTTGATGGAAGTGGTTGGGTGGTTGGAAACTTGTAAAACACACAAGCTTAATTCATTGATGTGTGAAAGACCTTTGACTAATTTTTGAAATTTGGTATTAGGTTAATTGATTTTGGAAATCAACACACAAAACAACTCTTCTCTCTTCTCTCCCTCACTCACGGCAAAGTGCCATTTTTTTCTCTCCTCTCTTGGCTTGGCCGAGAGTCACACAAGGCTTAGGGAAACAATTTGTTGCAAATTTTTCCAAGTGCTAGCACCCTAAAGAGATCATTCAAAGGTGATAGGGAAACCCATCTATGAGCATGGAATCTACATTCAAAGCTTGGAGCTTGAAGATCAACACAATGAGCACAACCAAGGGCTTGGCCGAGAGTCTCAATGAGAAATTTTTGTGTTCAACGCATCGCAAAGCCGATCAAAGTGAGTGTTTCCGCTACTTTACTTTGTTGTATTCGCACATTTCATTGCTTAATTTGATCTTGGTTAGACCTAGAAAACCCAACAGTATCCAGAGAGGATCTGTCAGTCCTGTGTATGGGATTTAGGTGTCCAATTTGTGATTCTTTGAAATCCTTGGCCGAGGTATAATTCGGAAACGAGTTCCAAATATTTATGAAGAATCATAATTATGTCGCGATACATGAATTGTTTATAGCGGAGATTTGACGTTTAATCTATATCTCCGAAACAATTTGGATAACCTATGACAGATTGATTATATATATGCGATGACTTCGACTTGATTATTGTGGTCGTCGTAATTTATGAGTGGTCAAATTACGGACATGTGTGACAGATAAACTTGAACCTAGAGAGTCTCACAATATAAAGTGTACTCGTTGAGCACTTGGGCAATCAATTATGGATAATTCAGATTATTCATAATTAACACATGCGTATTAAATCATGTGTATTTGTATAGGATACATAATTTAGATTAGATACACATTATTAACCTATTGGATTTTGACACTTGTTTGTTTATTATTATAATTAATTAATTGTTAATTGATTATTAATAAATAATAAATGGAAGAATATTCTTGGAATATTTTTCCATGTATTTATTTTGTCATTTTGTTAATAATTAAATTAATATATTTATTTATTTTAATTGAAGAAAATTACATGAATATTCTTTAATTTGGCAAATTTTGATTTTCCAAACCAAGTTATTTGGACACATGGATTTAAATTAACAAAAAAATCAAAATAAATATCAATTTTGGATAATATCAATTAAGTGGCAAAATCTTAACCAAAATAATTGTTATTTGTTGAAAAAAAGGCCATTTTCGAAATTGGGCTAAATAATATATAAATGAAACTTGCTTTAATTTTGCAAGCTTTTAGCCTATCTCATGTGTTGAGAAAAATAAAGAAAAATGGGGGTTAGGGTTTATTAACATTGATCAACACCAATGAGATGGAAATTAAAGAATTTGGAGATTGAATTAAGGTAATCAAGAATTCCTGATTTCGATTTTCTCAAGATTTTGTTTCTCAAGCATGTAAATATGTATAGGATATATATTGCATGTTAAATATACATATGAATCTTGGATATATATGTTTGAAATAAAACTTGGTATTGATAGTTTTTAAACTTTAATATTTTCTTTATTTAGCATGTGTATTAAGATTAATTAGGGAATTAATCTCAAAATTAAAATTACCATTCTAGAGTGATGTTGCCACTCAAATGTTGCCTAGAATTGTTCTTGGAACTTTGTATTGTGGTGATTAATTTTGGTGTAAATTAATTGGATTAATTTTGTGATTAAATTGATTTTTGGCATGAAAATAGACAAAAAACAAAGTCTGGATCAGATCTGATTTTGGATGTTAAAAAAAAATATTTTTCATGTAAAAATATGTTGTATGGATGATTTTGGATGTGTAATGGGTGGTGGATAAATTCTGGAAATTGTTCCAGGGCGAAAAAGTGAGAAAACGGGGACATTCGCGTCGAAACGGCTCAACTCGTGCCGGCTGTGAATCCAGCGAACTGGGCACTATTCGGGTAGCCCAAGGGATGACCGAACACTGCCCGAGTGACCGGATTGCCCCGGCTCGGTTGATGGTCAACCGGTTAGACCATTTACCCAATAAGCGTGTTATTTGTTGAAAAATATTTTCGTAAAATAATTCGTCGTGTTTCGAAATATATTATGTTATTAAATGTTAATAAATAATATATTTAAACTTATTTAGGTGATTTGAAAATATTTGATATTTATTAATTCGCTCGAAAATTTTTAAAATGGTTTAAAAACCATTTTTCGCCTCCGCCGCGCGCTTCCGCTGCTCCAACCCCAACAAATAAAACCTTCATAAAGCTTGTTATTTACAGCAAAACTTAGGTAATTTTTAATTAATAAAAGTTATAATCAACTTTTAAGTGGGTTTAATCCAATTTGTCCAAATATGTATAATTAGGTGTGACTAATCTCCATTGTCTCCCACTTTAATTTAATCCAATTAAATCAAGCCAAGGATTAGGAAATGGATTAGTTCAATGTTTCTCACTTTGATTTGATCCAATTAAATCAGCCAAAACCACCTATTATTACATACTTACAATTACCATAATATCTTCAAATGGTAGAGATAATTATGTTTTGACAATTAAACCCTTGTGTAATTATTGAATTAATCCAATTAGGTCAAAGTAAATAATCAATGTTATCCAATAACACTTGATTATCTTAGTTGATAATTACAATATCGAATATTATCTTTTATCAAAATAATTGGCTACCCAAGTGCTCAACGAGACTATAACTTCATAAAAAAATTGCGTAACTGACCGATGCTTTCACACGCGTATAACGCAAGCGCACGTGTCGTTCAAGTAGTATAAAAAGTATCGATCCCATGAGGACTTAAAACCTAAGCTATTAATTTTAATGAGGCCAAATGATTACTAGTATCTAAAATATTGATTGATTGATTTGAAATGGTGATGATTTTAAATTTAAAAATAAGTGAATAAAATTGCGCAAAAGTAGGTTGAGGAAAATTCAATATTAAGAAACTATCCAGGGTTGTGATTTCTTCCAATATCTTTTTAAAGATGAAGTGGTTATTTCATGTTTGTGTAATATATCGGTTTACTAACCTGGAACACGAAATTATGCAAAAGCCTCCGTCGATGGTCAGATGCAAATACCCAGTTTAACCCAATTGAATCATATGTCTATGTCAACCAAATTACCTGGATTCATTAAGTTTAAGTTCCAATTATGGATACCCCGGCCCGACAGGTATATGTCTATCATGTAAGGAAATCTATTAAAGGGTTATCTATCCTCAAGGAAGATCGTGGGCTACTAAGTCTAAGGATGAAACCTAAAATTCCTTTGTCAAGTTTATTTTAGATTTACCAGATCAATCTTATTAGTGGCCAGTTAACAAGACCCATTAAGCTTAAGACTTAATCAGTAAATCTTTAAATTACCCAAACTATAAAATAACCCCTTATAAACCGGTGATATTGGAATTCATCACAACCCTAGATAACTAACTTAGTTATGACCAATAACTAGGGCGAGTAAAAACTTAAAAATAAAAGACATCAAGTAAAATGCTGAAAAGTAAATAAAGAAAATTACAATAAAAGAAAATGCTAGGGCTAGAGGATATACTTTTATCACTACTATTTTAGATATCTCCCTTAATATAATATATTAACTTGTGTGATATTACCAACCAGCCATAAAGGCGGTAACCTGATTAAGTCAAATTAAGTCCATAAACCAGCCATATAGGCAGAAATTACCAACTGACCAACCAGGCGGTATCCATGCTTAGTCAGATTAAAACCAGTTTATAAATGATTACCAACCGACCAATATAGTGGTATCCTTGTTAAGTCAAATTTTAAATAGTGAATATATTATAATTAAGGTAGATTAATCTAAATAGCAGTAATAAAAGTTTTACCTTTCATCCTAGCAAAGGAAAGTTACCTCCTCGTACCTGAATAGTAAAAACTGAAAAAGTAAAAAAAGTAAATTACTATTATAGAAAGTAAATAAAAATTAATTACAAACTTATATTAAAAGAAAACTAGATACAAACTCCTTATTTACTCAGAGAATTACAGAGAGGAAGGTACATCTGAAACTGAAATCTCGAGCTGAATTTATAGGCATCGGTAAGGTGTGCGCGTCGCGACGCGCGCTTCGCGTCGTACTCTGGTTGGCTGCTTTAGATTCTTATCCGCCCCGTGGCATTTTGGATAATTGACTCAATAATTGTGCTGACGTGGCATTGATGTGGCGATGACGTGGCGCTGATGTGGCGACACGTGGCAATAGTGATTTTCGGCACCATAGGATGATGACACGTGGCACGTTGTGATTGGCTGATGATGACATGGCGGTGACGTGGTGAGTTGACTCGGTCAGCTGCTGATATGGACGATGATGTGGCTAATACGTGGAGTGACACGTGGCGACAGCGATTTTCGGCACCATAAGATGATGACACGTGGCACAGCGCACGTTAGCAGATCGGTTGTGATGTTGACACGTGGCACGGTGCACGTTAGCAAGTCAAACTTTTCAGATTCTGACACATGTCCATTGGTGCACGTTAGCAACTTATGGCGCATGTTAGGCGTCGCGACGCGCAAAATTACCAAATTGCCTTTTTTGTCATTTTTTCACTATTTTAGTTCCAAATCACCTCCAGAATGTCCTGAAACTTTATTTATCTACAAAATAACACAAAACACATCAAAATATTCACAAAATCAAGAATCTATTCAAAATATTAGGTCAAATGAGTGAGAAATAATGATACATTTACCACTCATCATTAACTGATTTTTGAGACGATGCGTCTTCTGACGCGATAAATCTTCACTTTATATTATTTTGATCCATATATCTTCGCTTGAACTCATATTCTTTATTAGCACACATGTTCCGAGACTATAACTACAGTTTAAGAACCTTCCATAACTGTCTTGAAAATATGAGATGTTACATTCACTCCTCTTTATTAACTTTCGTCCTCGAAATTTCTCCGTCCTTATATCTGCTTATTCGAATCTGATCATTAGTGGAAATCTTTCTTGCTCTGCACTTCACTTGCATAACTAATTTATTATCACTGGGAACTAACTTCCTTATCTAAGCTACGATCTTCAACTGCTTATTTATAGCTGGAACTAACTGTGCTGTCTTGATTCTCGACTTGAGTCTCTAACCTCAATGGGCACTACACTGTTTCTATCTAACCACTGAGGATTCTCTGATCTAAAATGCTACAAAGACGATATCTTAAATTAACCACCACCTATACAGAGATAGCTAACTTATGCACACTAAATTGAGTCACCCTTAGACTCATATTCAAGCAAGCAAAACACTGAACAATAAGATCATATCATATCAAACTATCATAGAAAGTACATACAAATACCTATGTGGTCTTTACAAAATTGAAGACAATCTTTGACAGCCGGATCCCTACAGTTGTAATCACTGACTTCTAGACCATGTTACTGACACTGACTCTTAAACCATGCTCTGATACCAACTTTGTAACATCCCGCCTAAGCCAGGATGTTACCGGTAGGAGACAGGCTAATCCTGCCTCCATAAGCCTATGATTCTGACGAAAATTTCGGCATGATGTATGCAGAACATCATGCAACCTGGCTTATAGCCAGCACCCTGAGACAACCTGTTTATGCAAACTCAAAATATATGCAACCATCATCTTGGCCTCAGTCGAGAACTCAATAAACAAAATGCAAATCATTTGGCCTCCGACCAGAACTCAAAATAATATTATACTATTACATAATCCTTTACATATGCATTATAAGTACAAATACAAATGCAAGGGATCGTGAGGACCCATAACTTGACCCCAGGACTCAATGACTCTCTTGACTGTGATTGGGGCGATCCACTATTTTCAAAGTCTTCACTGATGTCCTGCTGGCTCAGTATGACTGCTACTGACCTGTAAAACTAACAAACTGTTGTAGTATGAGTCATAAGACTCAGTAAGTAACCATGCATGCATTCTAATAATAAAAACTTTCAATATTAATTAAAACTTAACTTATATCATTGCTTAATCATATTTGGAAAGAAAGCCTCAGATTGATAAGTTAATTATCTTTCTTTACTCATAACTCATATACTAAAATTTATCGTGAAATCTTACTATTGTTTGATCTCTACCTCAAGTTTGTATTTACTTATGCCAATTCCGTTATATTTATTATCTTTGCTTTGCCCTTATTTACTTATCTTAGTTCTGAAATTTTCTAACTTCCTTAACTTTTACCTTACCTTACCATGTATTTATTCTTACCATTGTCTGGTCTATCATCTTATATTCAAGTTCTAAAAACAGCACTTACTAAGTCTTATCTTAATCGTTTATCCGACATATATAATTCAAAATTAATCACTCCATTCTATAACATAACTCTTAATTGACTTGTCATCCTTACAAGCTATAAATATATACATACGCTTTTATTTTCTTTGAAAACTTTCTTTGTAACAACCTTTCCTTACTCACATCTCATGCATAACTTACCTCTTACCATTCATTCACACTCACATCTTCGTTATACAATCATTATAACCTAAATACATAACAAAAAACACATTCAAACTTTTTACCCTCATTTACATTTTACCTATGAACATCACACACCTCGTACATACGCATTCCATCATACATGAAAAGCCATATATATGATTCCTATACTACTTACCATGTGTCTGAACTCATGCATCATAATCACATAATATATATATAGCATAATCAAAATTCATTATGTAACATAATTCTCTTATTCATTTGCATATGCTATAAATATATATTCTCATGCAATAACTTGAACATTGATCAAAAGATAGCTAAGCCTTATGAACTGAAATGTGGCGAACCTTACCTATCTCAAACTATAAAACTCTTTCTATCTATGCTTGTCACAATCTAAATCTAAAACTAAAACTGAAAACTAAAAACTGAAATCGGGAAGTCATTTCTGAAAACTGAATTCCAAATTGAAATTGGAAAACGCTTCTAAAAACCAAATCTCTGTAAACTTTACTTGAAAACTGGTTTTCTATAAATCTTGTCTGAAAACTGATTATAAAACTGGGTTTTAAAGTTTACATGGAAAATATATCTGAAATCTGTAATCTCATTCTCAAAACTGCATTCTCTTGTAAAAATCATTTCTTTCAAAAAGTTTTGTTCATAAAAACTCTCTTTTCTAAAAATCTGATCTGGAAAACTGTTTTCTGGAAATCTGATATCTGTAAACTAATCTGTCTTTGAAAAACTTGACGTATGAGGGCGTTACGTATCCCCATCCCCCCATATGCCTAACTAGAGTCAGGAGTGCAAATCCATGACTTTGGGGCGTTACGTATCGCCATCCCCCAAGCATGCCATTATTGTCCCTGAAACTAGTGGTCTTGGGGCGTTACGTATCGTCGTCCCCCAAGCCACTAAACTAGAACTGGGGGTTCGAATTATGCTACCCTTCAAGCTCTGAAACTAAGATCTAGGGGCATCTGTCATCCCTAGTCCTGAACTAGGATCTGGGGGCGTTACGTATCGCTGTCCCCTCAGTCCTCTACATGTGCACATGTCATCCGTCAATTCCATGTCTGTATCAAGTTGCATACTGAGGTGGGTTTTTCCCCATGTCTCGAAAATATAAAAATCACGTATCAAAATTAAAAAATTTCTAAAACCTTTTATTTCTAAAATTCACTATAAAAGAAAACTGGCTATCTTCTTAGAAAACTGAAAGTAAATCTCATTTTTGAAATAAATCAATAATTAAGTATGAAAACATAAATAAAGTTTCCAAGACATGCTCATCATTATAACACTTTGCTTAATGCATATATTCATTTATCATCACTTATGCAATATAGCCATTTCTTAATCAACTTAATCATTTGAATACATATACAACCATCAAATGGACACAACCTCTTGCTTATACATACATACTCTGTTTCACATGCTTACACATATGCATGCGTACTAACATACGTACTTGTTTCTGCCTACTTACGTACCTATTTACTTATACATACTTAAACTTTTCTATGTATGTACTCATATTCTTATTTTTGTATTCTTCTACATGCATTTGTACATATAAACTTACTTCCTTATAATTTATCATTTTTTAAACTTTAATAATATTCCTACACCCCCAATCTCAGTATTTTCTCACATATGTATGGATTACTTACCTGGCTTGGCGGACACTCATAATCCTGGTCCGATCTGTCAAAAATAAATAACAAAACATGGTCAGAACCGCTATTTACGGAACTTTCTACTTATCTATAATAAACTTCCGGACCTTCTAGGAATACACGAATCCTCTCCGATTTCTACGGTTTAATTTTCATTACTCTAATATATCTTTATATATTATTCTAAACTAGCTAGATGGCTTAGATTCTTATTTTACGCGTTTGTGGAAAATCTTGCGGAAACGTTTCCACAAACGCTGTGGAAGGATCCTGAACTTTCCGAACTTATCCGGAATTACTCAATTACTCTCGCAATATTATATTTATGTCATATCCATAGTTACGGTCATCAACGCTTAGTCGAGCGAGAAATCTGGTTTCACCGGAAACCCGCTTTATCTACTGGATCGATCTAATCTACTCCGTTCTCACACGGATTCTACGACAAGCACATATTCAACATACTAAAGCTCAAACAACTCAATTTATAACACTACGCTACTCTACGGATCCACTGGGAACATTCAAATATAAAACTAAAACTTTAAAAGAGTAGATTTTTACCGGGGGATGTCATATCGAGATTTTGAGGGCATATTCGGACTCCCAACAAGTTCACGAACACGCTAGAATCGACGGAATCCTGATCAAAGCTACTGTTCATTTGATGTTACTATTCACCTCTGCTTATTCTCCTTGTTTTGCGTGTAATCGAGCACGAATCAGAAAAATTGTCACCACCCTTGTTGTAGTAATCTCCGAGGGCTTCGATTTGGAGGGTGGCTCGGGCCGTGTGAAACGAAACGAAGAGCCGAGATCGAGAAACCCAAGCTCGCGCCTTTCTCCCTCTTTTTCTCACCATTCCGGCAGCCCAATGGGGAATCGCCAGCCACCATGTGGCTGGCCTAGTCGAGACAAAGCCGGCGATGCCGGCGCTCACCGCCAGAGGTGGCCGGTCGACCGTGCGCCGGCCACACCTTCCTTTCTCTCTATTCTTCCTCTCTCTCTCTCTCTCTCGTTTCCTTCTCTGTTTTCTTTGTTTTTTTTTTAAATGAAAAAAAGTAACATAAAGTGTCACTCTTCCAAAAATTACTAAATTGCCCTCACTTAGATGGGTAATTTTAGAAATTAGCTATTTTAGCCTTTCAGATTTGATTTTCGAAAAGTGTTCAACACGAAAGTTGTTCGTATCGGAAAAACGAATCTGATGGTTCAATAATCAACTCAATCGGTGTTCATTTACTATTTTATTTATCGAAACGGCAGACTTTACGTGCATAATGAAAATTGCGTAACTGATTTTTGAGACGACGCGTCTTCTAACGCGACAAATCTTCACTTTATATTATTCTGATCCATATATCATCACTTGAACTCTTATTCTTTATTATCACCATGTTCCGAGACTATAACTTCAGTCCAGGAACCTTCCAGAACTGTCCTGAAAATATGAGATGTTACATTCCTATTGACAGTGGTGTGTACTTTTAGGAATCACCCATGAGTCATTCAATATTCAGTTCAACAAATACCCACATGTCTATACGAGTTTCCAAAACTCATGGTACATCGGGTTAAACTATTGGAACTCCAATTCCAATATACAACATATGTTACTCTTCTAGGTTATAGAAATTCGACCGTATTCCAAAACCAACGACTATGAATATTTACTTTAAGAATAGTTTACACCTAGTGTCAAAACTATTTTAAGGTCGATGTCATTCTTAGCATATCTATACATCAATCTAATACGCATAATGAAAATACCATTAAGAATGTAAGAAATCAAAATGTAGTTATTTTATTAATAAATAATAAAATGTACAAATCGGATTGTCACTCCAAACACCAACTCCATCAGGTTTTTCTAAATAATTGTCATTAAAAGTCTCATTTGGAATATAAAATATGATAGTTTTTTTTTTCAAATAATTGTCATAAAAAATTAACAATGATGGTTTTAAAACCTTCATTAAAGACTATTTATAACCGTCTATTTTTATAATATAAAATAACTGTAGCAATTAAAATTGTTAATAGAAAATTACAAATGAAATAGTACATTCAAATTGTTTTTAAATTACAATAATTTTGTTTAAAAAAATAAAATAAAAAAAAAGACGGTTCTTTCAAAGAACAGTAAAAGTTTTAGTATAAAATACAAAAGATGACGGTTCTTTTAAATAATCGTCATTCAAAATCTCATTTGGAATATAAAATATGATAGTTTTTTTTTAAAATAATTGTCATAAAAAATTATCCATTTTATGACGCTTCATAAAATGACAGTTTTAAAACCGTCATTAGAGACTATTTATAACCGTTATTAAAACTTATTTTGTAAAAACAGTATCAACTCTAAATATTTTGATTAATAATCTGCAACACTTTCAAAAAGTAAGTGCCACCCATATCGATATCAATGAACATTGCCTTTTTAAACGATGATTGGCTAGTATACTCGGGGATATGGGTGTTGTGTTTAATCTTAGCATTTGGATGAAAATATCATTTGAGATTAAATCCCGCCTTTTAAAAGATTAAAAAATTTAAAAAACCGATCACCTAATTATCTGATAATAGAAAATTTTAAACATTAAATATGAAAATTCAGGGCACTGAACATGAAAATATATACATTAAATATTAATCTTGTATTTCACTAAACAAACAAAAGATTTGACATTGATTTGATATTGACCGGTCACACTTGAATATTTTAGCATTAACTTGAAATTTTATACATTAAACATGAAAATTGTGTTGGACAATTATGACACATAGCGTCACTATTTGTACAGATCACGGTGTTGTTGTACAAATTAACTATGTGACAAAGGAGATTGCACTCTTATCATTTGTGATTAGATCACCTAGATATATAAATGATGAGAGGTCCCTATGATTTGTCCTGGACGGAGAATGATATGAGACAGTATCAGTCCACGTAGGATAAATCATTAAATATCTCTAGTCAGAGTATTATCGAGATAGGACATCGATAAATACGTAAAAGACAAGTATTACACTTGTGCACGTTGTGAGGCCACAACAACATAGTTCTCATATATTTGGGTATAGGATACTCATGCAAGTATAATAGGAGGTTGTGTTTTACCGATGGTACGGGAAACAGCTTCGCTCTGGATAGACCCCTGCAGAATCCCATTGGTAGTATGACTATGTGTCTATGGGAGTCTGCAATCAGGGTAGGTGTATTTGGTTTTAACCTGAGACTTGCACCTCTAATACTTGCGACAATCAATATACTTTGGTTGAGGTCGTCCAGGGCTTTAACTGGTTCTGTGTACGCCAATGCTGGGTATATTGAGAATCGTAGTGTGTTGGGTGTGATGTTAAGACGGAAGTATCACTCCAATCATATGGAGATGATGGTCACATAGGATACGGAACTCGTTCTCTTAAATGCTCGAGCTATCGGGATATTATGACTAGGTCATGTATATCCGATTATAGAGACTAGTTGCCAGACATCCGATATGTGCTTCGTACGGGGCAGACACAATTCCAGCCCCAGGCCTATCACGTGAACATCCGATACTGGATCGAAATACGCAATACTACGGTATACTACGCTTGATATAGATCTAATATTTCTGTAAGGATATTTCTGTAGAATTGGGTAGGCATGGCGCTTTGCTAGAAGCCAACCTTGTCTTGTAAATTGGTACAAACGTAGTACGAGGTACTTACATGTTCGGATAGTCTGACGACCGTATTTACTGCCAACATATCCGGGGATCTCATGGGTCGCTTCCCGAAGATTCACCGATGACGTATGACTCGCACTTTAATTAATTTGGGATTAATTTGATGAGAGAGAAAATTAATCTGGGATTAATAACAGAGATATTTTATCTGGGATAAAATATTAATTAATGAGAGAGAACGATTAATTTGGAATTAATCGATAAAATAATATATTTGATATATTATACGAGATTGAATTTCAACGCGGAATTAAAATTAGATTTTAATTCGGGCGAACGAATTAATTTAGATTAATTCATTAGCGACATGAATAGTGATTTCGCTAGGCGTAATCATTTAATTACGACGCGACGGAAAATTCGTTAATTTGGAATTAACGAACCCGAGCCCGATTATTTACGAGCGCATTCGCATTTCGAATTCGAGTGCGACACACAAGTCAAATCGAGCGTCAAATCGCAAGTCACATCAAGCGTCAAATCACATGTCACTTTGAGTGATGTGACAATTTGATTGATTGATTTGAGTGATTGATGTGAGTTGATTGAAAAGCATTTAATGGGCTTTTTGCTTTTTGACTTTTGCTTTTTTGAAAGTAAAAAGAATTTGGTAAATGGTTATTTATTTTTGGAAAATATAAAACCAAATACACTTTTTTTCTTTTCCCTCTCTCTCACTTACGGTTTCCCCCAATTTTCTCTCTCCTTTCTCATTTAGCTTAGAGCCACTTCTTCTTCTTCTTCTATTTCTGGTTTGACCAAATCATAAGAGAAGAAGAAAATAATTTTGTTGCAAAATCTTGTGCTAGCACACACCTTGAGTTATACAAAGGTGATAGGGCAATGTTCTTGTGAGCATGGAATCCATTTTTAGAGCTTGAAGCTTGGAGCTTCAATGGAGGTCTCCCATGGCCGATTTTGGAGGAGCCAAAACAGACCAAAACTGAGCACCACAGCAGCTCAAGGAGCTCACTGCCGAGCTTCAACAAGGAGAAAGAAATGGATTTTGTTCTTCGCATCCAAAACCGATCAATGTGAGTAATGTTTCCGCCTTATTCCTTTGATGTATTCATGCGTTTTCATTGCTTGATTTCATGATCTTGGGACCTAATCTAGAAACCAACAATGGTATCTATGAGCTTTGATCAAGCATAAAAAAAGTTAGGGTTTGAAATTGGGTAAAATCAATTGAAGCATGATTTGGTTAAATTGATTGATTAAGTATGCTTGTATGTTGATTAATTGAAGTTGTGCATGATCAATTTCATGAAATTGGATTGGATCCATTTTTCCCCAAAATTTTGGGCATGGCCGAAAATCTTAGAACCCTAATGTCTTGGTAATTTTTATTTGTTTGATCATTGGATGACTTAAAGCAATAGGGTAATGTTAATTTGAGGTTTAATTGGATTGAATTTTGAATTGAACAAATTTCCCCAAATTAAAGGCTTGGCCGAAAATGATGATTTTTTGAAATTCATTGTGATTTTTTGATTTGATTCATTGGATGAGTTGAATTGATTTGGGAAATGATAATTGTGGATTCAATTGGATTGAAACTGAATCGGATTAAAAAAAAACCCCTAATTGCCGAGACTTTAAGCATGTAAAATGGGTTTGATTTTGATGAAATTGTGTTGGACACGATTTGATGTTAAAGTGCATGATTAATTAGGCTAATTGATGTTTTAGAAATGTTAATTGGGTAATTAATTGTGTATTACACTTAGGTTAAGTATTATAGAATTTGGAATTTTATAAGTTAATTAATTGGGCTTAAAATTAGATTTGGGCCTTATAGGTTGTAATTGGGCTTTGGGCTTGGTTGTACCAAGTTAGGTTTAGGCCAATTTGGTTCGATCCAATTGGGCCTAAAACCGCATCCATAAAGTCCAATTATGACTTAATGGACCTTAATTATTTAATTGGGCCTAATGGGCCAAAATTGATTTATGGGCTTATGGGGTAAATCCCGGATTGGATTTTGGTTATTGGGTTTGACCCGAGTTGACCAAAAGTCCACGCCTTAAAGAAATTAATTAAAAGCCCATTGGACTTTAATTAAATATACATTGGATGTTAATCGGGCTTTGAGACCCGTAACGATTGAATTTGGAATTTAAGTCGTAAAGATTCGTTAATAAAGTGTAATATTTAATTTGGAATTAAATAGTGAATTAGTATTAAATACAAATTGAATTGGATTTAATTATGTAGTTTAATTTAATTCAAGAATTCGTACTTTGAGTACTTATTCAAAAAACGAGTTTGACTCGTGCAAAATCAAATCGTTGTTTGAACATTGGATGATCACTAATTATTAGATTAATTAATTGGATTAGATTGATTGATAACATGCTTGTGTGAATACATGGTTGCGATGCATGAATAATGTATATCGGATGGATATTAGATGGGTGGGGCAATTTTGGAAATTGTAATAAATTTGATTTATTAATTGGACATGTGTGTCCAGCCTTATCACCTCTATACTCTTTGTATTCTCTTCTCACCTATTCCCCTCAATGTAAATGAGGTTTCTTTAGAAGTGTAGTGTAACGGGTAGAAGTAAATAAACATGTGCTAGTTGGAGAGAGAAAAGAGAGATTTGATCTAGGATCAATGTAAAGTATCCATCCGCATATCATTATTATTTTATTTCATATGCGCTTTATTATGTGTTTAGAATGCATGTTTAAGGGTGTATGATGATGAGACCTTAACAAAGATAATAAATTGGTTGCCAATTTGCACGCGAAAAACCCTCGTTCAATATTAAGCGTCTGTCCTTCCATTGAGTGATTCTCACTCAAGATCCGAGACGACATTGGTTTGTTGGCCAAAGTCAAGGCCTTTGTCTGTCGAAGATGTGTTTGAATCACGAAGGCTTTGTTCCATATTGGTGTCTTGTCCAAGTTGTGGTTTGTTGGCCAAAGTCAAGACCACTTCTTGTCCATCGACATTGATTACGAAGCTTTCCATGGTCAATGGGTCATGCTTGACTGGGATCACTAAGTTTGTTGTGCCAAAGCCAATGCTTAGTTGATTCAGAGGAAAAAAGTTAGGTAATACATTGGATGTATTGGCATATATAAGATATATGTTTCGGACTTGGACGTCCCCCTACCGGATCTAGGAAATGGATTGGATCCAATTGATCTTAGAGATCTACCTAGTTAATTATCATACAATTTGTTGGCCAAAGTCAAGATTGTGTGATATTCAACGGGATCCTAGCCCACTAGGAAACACGGTTTCCCGAGTACTCGACAGAGGGTTAGAGGCTCGTCGAAAAATAGTGGGAGGCAAGAATTGAATTTGCAATACTCGTTCAATTACTCGCCATACGCGCTCAATCACAAATTATTTCGTCGTTAAATTAAATGTTAGTTGGACTAATATTTAAAATTGTTGTTTTAATTAACAGTTGGACTGTATTATAGTTGATTATATAATTGGATTATAGTAATCAATATATTTGAATTAATTAATTTCAATTTACAGTTGATTTTATAATTTGATTATAGTAATCAATGTAATTGAGGTTAATTGATTTAAATTATATTTGATTGTATAGTTGGACTATAATAATCAATATAATACATAATACCACAAATCGTTGATTAAATAGTTGGACTATTAGAATCAAAATAAAATTGAAAGATTAGTGTTTAAAACATAATCATGGGTGAAAATGTATTTAGACGACTATAATTTTCAAATTGGGAATATAGTTTCAGGATGGTCCTGGAAACTAATAAGTTATTTTATTTGATAAAATAATATATTATGCCTAAGCTAGGAGTTAAGCAAATAAGTGGAACATGATATTTGGAATATTCATGTAATGAAAACTTAGCGCTTAATCCATTAAGTTTGTCGCGGTAGACTCCTTAATTTCTGAATCAGAACTAAGGATTAGATCCTTAAAGTATGATAAAAGAAATTGAAGGATTTTCATGGATCCATTTTAGATATTTGAAATACTAAATTGCAATAAATAATTCTTGGAGAATTAATGACTATTCTCAAGGAGACAAAGTCAAAGTTTGCAATTAGGCAAGTAGCGCAAGGCGCACCTTACTTCGATATTCTAGAAACCCGAGGCTTGCCCAAAGGGTACTGGAGTGTTGAAAAGGGCAAAGGCAAAATCATTATAATCTTCTAGGAAGATAAAAAGACATATCCCAAGAAGGAACCGAAGACGAGCAAGGCTCTGACTTCAAAATATGATTGTCATAATTATGTTCACTACTAGTATTAAAATTGGATTTTAAATACTTAGTGTGGTACATAAATATATATTGATGTTCAAAATCTGTTTTGAACAGGATACTGACTTCAATTGAGATTAATCTCCGATCGGAAACGAGACGAAAGTCGATGTTTTAACTGTAGATACCTAAGTTTAGGAACTACCCTTGGGTTTGTACCTCAATTAAGAAACTGTTATAATGTAACTAGTTTGACTAGATACATTATCTCTATATCAGTGTTTGACCCGCTGCGGGTAAACCTTTATATTCTAGAACACTAAAGTGTTTCATTATATAAAGATGATATTGAGATAAACACATTAGATGTGAATAACAGAATTTATATTTTGAATATAAATAATATCTAAAACATATAACATGACAAACAAATAAGCTCAAACTGATTTGATCAGGAGAAACTTTATTGTGGCATTGTTGTCTGGGACACAATTAAACAAGAATTGTATATCCACACTTTCGAAGAGTGGGTACTTGGACTGATTTGATTCCAATCAAATAAAGTTTACGAATCTAGTTTATTGGGCAAAGTACCTAAAACACATTTACTTGGTAAAAGTGTAAATGCCACCGACCTGTTAGCCCTATTTCATAGTGAAGCAAGTGGGCCCATATTTAGCTAGACTAGATGTGGATATGAATATGTCGTGACCTTTACGGATGTGGCATCGCGTATGGTTATGTGTTTCTTTTGAAGAACACAAATAGGAAACTTTTAGAGTTTCGACACGAAATAGACAAACAGATCGACTAAAGTATTAAAACTGTCACGGTAAGACCGTAATGGAAAATACTTAAGCAATAAGTTTCTCGTATACTTGAAAGAGTATAGTATTCTTTCAATGAGGACTCCTCTCGGAACACGTCAGTTTGACGGTGTGTCCGAACAAGATTAACCGAATTTTGTTAGACATGATATGGTTAATCATGAGTCGCTCTGAGCTACCATTTCCTTCAACGGATACGCTAAACAGTGCAAGAAATTATTTTGAATAAGGTTCCATAAAAATCTGTTTGATAGATAACATATTAGATATGAACGGGAAAGAAACCGGGTTTCTCATTCCTGTAGATTTGGGTATACTAGGTATATGTTTGGATGATACCAAACAAGAACCCAAATTAGATAAGTGCTAAATGTAAGTTATCCTAGGGATACTATAAGTATTGTATTTATACATCTCACAAGAGAACAATTAGATTGTTGCTCACCATGCGGTTTTCCCCAAGAGAAATACCGATATGCAGTGATAAGTGGGAGGATAGTAAAACTCGATGAAAATCGGAGTAATACTGTTCAAGGCACCGAATCTTAATGGAACACAAATAGTTCATCAATGATGAAACTGTTACTATAAATCTTCGAATACACAAGAACCACGTATGTCGGAGAGAATTAGAAAACAACCTGGGGTATGGGTTTCTGATCTCACCTCATAAAAATGTCTATCTTATTGAGGAATACCAACTGACTACATGTGAAAGAGTGATACTAGGTATCGACTCCCTATTATGGCAAAGTGTCATGATATCCAAATTGGATTCCATGTAAATCAACTATGTTTGGAGACTAGTTGATGTACCACAAGGCATTGTGCCTACTGGTACAATAAGTCTTCAAGGAAGACATACATGGAGGGCAACATACCAACGTACTAAGCTAGGCTTGTAGCGAAAAGGTAGAGTTATCAACATTGTGTTGATTACGACGAAACCTTTTACCTGTTGCCATGGCAAATCCATTTGGATAATGCTTGCTGATGCTGCATGTTTCATTTATGAAATGTGGCAGCTGAATGCCAAAACTGCTTTCCTTAACGGAAACCTTTCGGAGGATGTTTACAACATCCTGACGGTTTTGTCGAACCATAACAAGCAAACTAGGTTTGCAGGTTATTCGATCCATGTTTGGATTGAAGCAAGCATTAGGTTCTTGGAATTTTCGTTTTGATGTAATCATAATAGTTTATGATTTAATTCAAAACGAAAATAATTCTTGTGTATATAAGGAGGTTAGTGGGAGCGCAGTGACAGTAAATGTCCTGAGTAATGATGATATATCATTTCTTGGAAATGATATTCCCATAATATAATCAGTGAAAGCTTGGCTTTCATGATAACGACTATAAGTCGTAACAACGGTACTATAAAAGATAGTATAACAGAACAGTGAGTTGGAAATCTTCCAAGCAAGATACTGTTGCCGAATAAACAACAAATGCGGGTTATTGCTGCAGCTGAGGCAACAATAGAAGCCATTTGGGTCGATAATAAATCTAATTAGATTAGATATAGTTCTGTTAGCAGCTGAGCTAGGCGTCAGCACATGCTAAAGAATTAATGGTCTCATCGACGATCCAGATACTTATTTTGATATTCATCTGATTCGTTAGGACCATACATCGCGGCGATATGATGATCGAATAAATCGCATCAGATGATAATCATGTAAATCCACTGACGAAAACCTTTTCTCAGCAGTTTGAGCCAACCGTACATAGTTCGGGTGTCAGAGACTCGAGTGACTGGCTATAGGCCAAGTGGGAGATTGTTGGACAATTATGACCCATAGCGTCACTATTTTTACAGATCACGGTGTTGTTGTACAAATTAACTATGTGACAAAGGAGATTGCACTCTTATCATTTGTGATTAGATCACCTAGATATATATAAATGATGAGAGGTCTTTATGATTTGTTCCTGGACGGAGAATGATATGAGACAGTATCAGTCTACGTAGGATAATCATTAAATATCCCTAGTCAGAGTATTATCGAGATAAGACATCGATAAATACATAAAAGACTAGTATTACACTTGTGCACGTTGTGAGGGCACAACATCATAGTTCTCATATATTTGGGTATAGGATACTCATGCAAGTGTAATAGGAGGTTGTGTTTTACCAATGGTACGGGAAACAGCTTCGCTCTGGATAGACCCCTGCGGAATCTCATTGGTAGTATGACTATGTGTCTATGGGAGTCTGCAATCAGGGTAGGTGTATTTGGTCTTAACCTGAGACTTGCACCGCTAATACTTGCGACAATCAATATACATTGGTTAAGGTCGTCCAGGGCTTAAACCGGTTCTGTGTACGCCAATGCTGGGTATATTGAGAATCGTAGTGTGTTGGGTGTGATGTTAAGACGAAAGTATCACTCCAGTCATATGGAGATGATGGTCACATAGGATACATAACTCGTTCTCTTAAATGCTCGAGCTATCAGGATATTATGACTAGGTCATGTATATCTGATTATAGAGACTAGTTGCCAGACATCCGATATGTGCTTCGTACGGGGCAGACACAATTCCAGCCCCAGGCCTAGCACGTGAACATCCGATACTGGATCGAAATACGCAATACTACGGTATACTACGCTTGATATAGATCTAATATCCTGTAAGGATATTTCTGGAGAATTGGGTAGGCATGACGCTTTGCTAGAAGCCAACCTTGTCTTGTAAATCGGTACAAACGCAGTACGAGGTACTTACGTGTTCGGATAGTCCGACGACCGTATTTACTGCCAACATATCCGGGGATCTCATGGGTCGCTTCCCGAAGATTCACCGATGACGTATGACTTGCACTTTAATTAATCTGGGATTAATTTGATGAGAGAGAAAATTAATCTGGGATTAATAACGGAGATATTTTATCTGGGATAAAATATTAATTAATGAGAGAGAACGATTAATTTGGAATTAATCGATAAAAATAATATATTTGATATATTATACGAGATTGGATTTCGACGCGGAATTAAAATAGATTTTAATTCGGGCGAACGAATTAATTTATAATTAATTCGGGCGAACGAATTAATTTATAATTAATTCGTTAGCGACGTGAATAGTGATTTCGCTAAGCGTAATCATTTAATTACGACGCGACGAAAATTCGTTAATTTGGAATTAACGAACCCGATCCCGGGATTATTTGCGAGCACATTCGCATTTCGAATTCGAGAGCGGCACGCAAGTCAAATCGAGCGTCAAATCGCATGTCACATCAAGCGTCAAATCAAATGTCACTTTGAGCGATGTGACAATTTGATTGATTGATTTGAGTGATTGATGTGAGTTGATTGAAAAGCATTTAATGGGCTTTTTGCTTTTTGACTTTTGCTTTTTTGAAAGTAAAAAGAATTTGGTAAATGGTTATTTATTTTTGGAAAATATAAAACCAAAACACTTTTTTCTTTCCCTCTCTCTCACTTACGGTTTCCCCCCCTTTTCTCTCATCTTCTCATTTTCGGCTTAGAGCCACTTCTTCTCCTTCAATTTCTGGTTTGACCGAATGCATAAGAGAAGAAAGAAAATGATTTTGTTGCAAAATCCTGTGCTAGCACACACCTTGAGTTATACAGAGGTGATAGGGCAGTGTTCTTGTGAGCATGAAATCCATTTTTGGAGCTTGAAGCTTGGAGCTTCAATGGAGGTCTCCCATGGCCGATTTTGGAGGAGCCAAAACAGACCAAAACGAGCACCACATCAGCTCAAGGAGCTCACTGCCGAGCTTCAACAAGGAGAAAGAAATGGATTTTGTTCTTCGCATCCAAAACCGATCAATGTGAGTAATGTTTCCGCCTTATTCCTTTGATGTATTCATGCGTTTTCATTGCTTGATTTCATGATCTTGGGACCTAATCTAGAAACCAACAAATTGGGCAATAAATATGCAAAATCGATGAACCTAAAAATTATTAGTATTAACCTGAAGTTTTGGTCATTAAACATGAAAATAGGGTATTGAACATGAAAAATATTTTCACACGTGACATAAATTTTTGACATTTCACACGTGTACTATTGTTCATCTGAAATTGCATAGCATTAACATGCAAATTTTGACATTAAATATGGAAATAGGGCATTAAACATGAAAATAGTGCATTAACCAGAAAATTCAGGCATTAAATATGAACATACGACATTAAACATGAAAATAGTGCATTAACTTAAAAATTTACGCATTAAATATTAAGGTAAGGCATTAAATATGAAAATATGACATTAAACATGAAAATAATGCATTAACTTGAAAAATTATGCATTTAATATGAACATAGGGCATTAAATGTGAAATTTTGGGCATTAAACATAAAAATTATAAAATTATTAACTTGTCAACATTAACTTGAAAGTGTCAGAATTAAATATTGAATTATGACATCAAACATGAAAATTACAAATTTAGTACACTGTATAGCATTAACATGAAAATTTAGATAATAAACATGAAATATGACATTAAACATTTAAAATTGGAAACATAAATTTTATTAGCATTAATATGAAATTTAAGATATTAAACATGAAAATAATATTTTCACACATGACATAAACTCATATTATTAATTTTTTAAATAATTATTTTATTTTACTATATTATATTATATTATTTTAATAATATTTGACTAATATAATATTTTTTACATCAATCGATACAAATTATCTGTTGGTATGGGTTCTAAACACAGCACGTCTCCAAGTCCGAGTACCACAGTCATGCCTTAAACGAAACTGTTTTCTTATCCCACATTACGCATTTAATGAAAAGCTAAAACAAAGTTATGATAATTATTACTCGACAGACACCGATCGAGTTCAGTACTGTTTGTTAAAATTTTCACCCAATTTGAATATATATATTTTTTTTTTTGGGGGGGGGGGGGGAGGGGAATGGAGATGTAAATAGGGATGGTAAAAAACGGATCCGCACGTTCTTTAGGTGATCTGGGTCCTGATATGGATCCGGGAAAACGCATCCGGGTCCGGATCCGGGTATATCCGGAATGGGCCTGGGTATACCCGGATTCGGACCCGGGATCCGCAACGTCTCCACTGTTTTTTTTCTTTTTTTAAGCTCCACTATTCAATGCTATATATTAATAATATTACAACAAGTTTGAATACATATTAGAAATGTGATAAGTTTGAATTAGAAATTACAAACACATAAAAATACTTAAGTTTGAACTTCAAAATTTTGATTAATTTTGACTTTAATTTGTTTTTTTTTTTGTTTCTTATTTAATCGGGTCCCATGTACCCGGGTTCGGAACCACCCGGACCCGTTTAAATGCGGGTCTTCATATTAAAGACCCGGATCCGTAAATTTTTTTTACGGATCCGAGTCTAACCGGATCCGAATCGTCCGGATCCATACGGACCCGGACCGGGTGCAGGTCTGCTTGTCATGCCTAGATATCACTAATGGGGGCATTAATGACATCTCCGAGAAAATTTTGAATATTTTCCGCGAAAATGTGTGTTGGTTTTCTCCAAACTTATTGACAAGTAAAAAGCCTGCAGAGAAAAGAGGCATAGTGTGGGTTGTTTGTCTGAGAAATAAAATTATTAAATGTAGGTGTAGCTGTATGTATTTTATTTAAATTTAAACTTTGGTTATGTGGCAACTCACAATAACCGTTGGATTGACAAATTGCCATATTGCTTTTAATATTTCTTTGTTACTTACTATTATTGAGTGTTGCTCCGGCGCTGGTGCCTAGGAATTGATTAATATAAAAAACCAACCGTACCAATTTATTTTGATAATGGGAAATGACATTTAACCTTAAATGTCTAGTACATAATTCGGACGATGTGCAACTCATTTTATTATTAAAGATAAATATGATATATATCAAATGAAAAAAATAATAATTAATATCATATTTTTAATTATAGTTGTCTAGATAATGCAATTTCTTTAACATTTTCTCAAATTAACAATTATGATTTCTAACTTATTTCATTTTATAATATTTTATTGATGAAGAATAAATCTTTTAGTGCAAATATAGATTTAACTAGTTAACTAAATATAACTTATAACTCTTTAACTTCTACTAATAAATAAATGAAAGTTAATAAATAATGTGAAAAATATATATTAATTATTCATTTGAAATAAATACACATTTAATTAACAAATTTTCAATCATTAATAATTTAAGAAAACGAAAAGTTGGGAAGAGTTGAGAAAATGAAATATTTGAGATTGAAGAATAAGAAAAAATGAAACATTAATAACTCATTTGAAGCGATATTATTTAATTAACATATTTTTAATAATTAATAATTTTGGAAAATAAAAATTTGGTGGAGTAATGTGAAATGTTATACATTAATAATTTATTTTAAATATTAATAATATATATTAAATATTAATAATTTATACGCGCTTATGTGGACAACCTCAAAGATAAATACACCTACGTGGACAACCTAAAAAATAAAGCTATTTTTCAGCTTTTATATAATATATAGATGGATATTAAATCTCTTAAATTTGAAATCAAATAGTGTTGTCTAGCTATAATACAACATTTAATTATAATTATACATTAACATGTTGTATAGCTTAAAAATAAAAAAAAAGTCATCAAGGGACGTGGCTTGGTGGTATAGGGCTCAAGTTCTTGTCTTGAGGTCTGTTGAGATATATGCCCCAGAGTTTCATGTAATGTAAACATTATTATATTTTATGAAACAAAATGATGCATTATTCATTTATCAAAGTGTTTGTTTAAATATCGCATATTATGAATTATCGTGATTACCCTAGATTACTTAAATGCCTTCAGACTTGGTGTATGAGTGTCATACACAAGAAGATTTAAGTCTGAAATTAGTAATCTTAAATAGTTCATAGAGAGTAAATAAAGCGGGTACTTTGTTTGTAGTTTATCTATAGATGCGGTCCATTCTATAATTATATGGCGACCTTGATCCGGGATCATCCATGTGGAGACATGAGAATGGAGGTGTCTTGTATGATGTGATCGTATAGGACTGGACCTAGATAGAAATGAGTCTCTTATAATATCCGTTAAATAAAAAAATTAATTTCGATCTACTAGATGGTCATAAATGGATTGATCTTAATTCTGAGTGTACTACGAACTTATGCATGGCATGCTATGCCCTTTGATTTACAAATGTGAGGTTGGTGTAACAATCCCGACCAATGGCTACCTACTTTGGGGACATATTTTGGTGTGTAGCTGAGGACGTTTTATATAAACATGGAGTTCACTCCTTCTTACGAGAAGTAGATGAGTATCTTTCCTAAGGGTTGATTCGGTACTTGAACGGTTAGAGCGCTCAAGTCTTTCTATTACAAATAGAAAGGTTAACATTCATAATGGTTATGAATAAATCATTCATTAGAGAATCAATTGTACTTAAGGTAAAAAAATAATTAGAGGGGTATAACGGACATTATGACCTGGCTCTAATTACGAGATACTCGTGAGGGTTAATCCATATGAAATGACTATATTGATGGACACTGACGTGGTTCAGCTTAATTTATCTTTTTGCGGCAACGATAGTGCAGCTTCGGGCTTTTAGTGGAATAACCCGGAGTTAATAATTCAGAATATTTAATTAAAAGCTTAATTAATATTCCGAGATTATTGGAGCTCGGAACCGTATGTCCATTTGGTCCCCGTGCTAGCTTGATATACTATAGTAGATTAAATATAATTGGATAGTCCAATTATATATTCACATATGAAAATATTATTAATACGATTAATATATTATTTTGTCACACTTGAAACTATATGTTAAAATTTAATATATGATATTTAAACACATGTTATTAAATTATATAAGATATAATTTAATGAAAGGTCAAATTTGGAATTTCCAATTTTGGGTTTTGGAAACCATTGGATTCAATTTGGAAGTTACACATTTTATTAGGTGATAACTTATTAATTTTTGTAACATCTTTTCAATTATGGTAATTGAAAATTTGATGTTAGAAAATTTTTAAAATTCCTTGCCATGGCTGAATTTCACATGTGTGGAAAGGGGAAGGGTTTTGTTTATTTTGGAAATAAGAAAGCCTAAGTATAAAAAGAATTTTCTTTTTCTTTTTTGCTTAAGCCACTCATTCTAACCCTAACCAAATTCTTCTTGTTCCAATAATTCTCTCAAGTGTTGAGAAAAACTAAAACAATAGGGAGGTAGTACAGAAAGAAGACGTTTGTGTAACAAAGATTGCATCCGCAGAGAATCTGACTGATCCATTTACTAAGACCTTGTCAACTAAAGTGTTTGAAGATCACCTAAATGGTCTAGGATTACGTGGCATGTCCTATTTGCTCTATTGCAAGTGGGAGATTGTTGGGATATATGCCCTAAAGCTTCATGTAATGTAAATTGTATTATATTTTATGAAATAAAATGATGCATTATTCATTTATCAAAGTGTTTGTTTTAATATCGCATATTGTGAATTGTCTTGATTACCCTAGATTACTCATGTGCCTTCAGACTTAGTGTATGAGTTTCATACACAAGAGGATTTAAGTTTGAAGATAATAATCTTAAATAGTCCATATAGAGAAAATAAAGTAGGTACTTTGTTTGTAGTTTATCTATAGATGCGGTCCATTCTATAATTGTATGGCGACCTTGATCCGGGATTGTCCATGTGGAGACATGAGAATGAAAGAACCTTATATGATATGATCGTATAGGAATGGACCAAGATAGAAATGAGTTTCTTATAATATCAGTTACATAAAGAAATTCATTTTGATATACTAGATGATCATATATGGATTGATCTTAATCGTGAGTGTACTACGAACTCCTGCATGGCGGCTATGTCCTTTGATTTACAAAGGTGAGGTTGTTGTAGCAATCTTGACCAATAGCTACGTACTTTGGGGACATATTTTGGTGTGTAGCTGGGGACGTTTTACATAGACATGGAGTTCACACATTCTTGCGAGAAGTAGATAAGTATCTTCCTTAAGGGTTTATTCGATACTTGAACGGTTAGAGCGCTTAAATCTTTCTATTACGAATAGAAAGATTAACATTCATAATGGTTATGAATAAATCGTTCATTAGAGAATCAATGGTACTTAAGGTAAAAATAATTAGAGGGGTATAACAGACATTATGACCCGACTCTAATTACGAGATACTCATGATGGGTTAATCCGTATTAAATGACTATATCGATTGACACCGACATGGTTCGACTAAATTTATCTTTCTGCGGCCACGAAAGCTTCGGGTTTTTAGTGGAATAACCCAAAATATTTAATTAAGTGCTTAATTATGTCCGAGCATGTATGCATTCATGGAACGACTTTAGGGA
>SKCR01009184.1:0-36451 GCA_019454045.1 Zanthoxylum bungeanum
TTTTATTTTCACATTTTGTTATGTCTAACTTCAAAGAATCTACGCCTATTCGACCAAATTCCCATGTTTTTCTTAACGACCTCGAAGATGTACGCCCGAATAGTGATGAAGAAAATGAGGCCATTGATGTTGATGAGGGAAAAATAGCTGAAGATAGTAACAAAAGAAAATGGGTAGCATTAGAAAATATGGACAATAAGAGACGAATGACATCAAAATATTGGGATCATTTTATGAAGGTTACTGTTGATGGGAAATTAATGGCAAAATGTAATCATTGTGCAAAGTTATTGAGTTGCATTTCTGAAAAAGGAACCAGTCACTTGAATAGACACATGAAGAAATATTTTACTAAAAGACAACATAAGTTTGAAGATATAGTTTAAAAAATTCTTAATGTGATAAAGTAGGAAGATGGAACAACTTGTATTGAGCTTAGATCATTTGATGTAAATGTTATTCGTCAAAAAATTACGTCATTGGTTATAAAGCATGAGCTGCCACTTATGTTTGTTTAGCATGATGCTTTTATAGACTTGATAAGTTATTGCAATCCTTTGGTGAAGAAGATGTCCAGAAACACTTTAAAGACAGAGCTTTTCAAGTTGTATAAATCAGAAATGTTGAAAATATTGAATTTGTTGAATATTAATGACAGTAGAGTGACTATTACTACTGACATGTAGACTGCTAGTAACCAAAAAAGGGGTTATATGGTTGTTACATGACATTTCATTGACAACTCATGAAGTTTACAAAGTCGAATCTTAAGGTAATTTAATTTTGTGTACATATAATATTAAATGATTTTTTTAATATTCTAAATATGCTAACATTTGTATGCATTATGTGTTGGACAATTATGACCCATAGCATCATTATTTGTAAAAGACATTGTGGTTTTTGTACAAATTAACTATGTGACAATGGAAATTGCTATTTTATCATTTTGTAATTAGATTACTTGAATATATATAAATGATAAAAGTCCTTATGATTAGTTCCAGATTATAAGATATGAGACAATATCAATCCACTAAAGGTTTAATCATTAAATATCTCTAGTCGTAGTATTATCGAGACTGGACATCGATAATATGGAATAGACTAGTATTACACTTGTGCGCGGTATAGAAGCGTATCGGCATAGTTCTCATATATTTGGGTATTGGATACTCATGCAAGTGTAGTAGAAGGTTCTGTTTACCAATGGTACGGAAACAGCTTCCATCTGGATAGACCCCTCGGAATCTCATTGGTAGTATGACTATGTGTCTATGGGAATCCGAATCAGGGTAGGTGTATTTGGTCTTAACCTGAGACTTGCATCGCTAATACTTGCGACAATCAGTACGCTTTGGTTTTGGTCGTCCAGGACTTTAATAGGTTCTGTGTACGCCTCTTTTGGGTTTATTGAGAATCGTAGTGTATTGGGTGTGATGTCAAGATGGAAGTATCACTTCAGTCATATGGAGATGATGATCACGCAGGGATATAGAAATGGTACTCTATTATGTTGCAACTATCGGGATAATATGACAAGGTAATGATTATCCGATTAAAGACACTAGTTGCTAATGATCTGATATGTGCTTCGTACGGGGCAGACACTATTCCAGCCCCAGGCCTTGCATGTGACATCTGATACTGGATCGCAAAATGCAATACTACGTATACTACGCCTGACAAAGATTATATATTACTTAAAGAATATTTCTGGAGAATTGGGTAGGCACGGCGCTTTGCTAGAAGCCAACCATGTCTTGTAAATCGGTAAAAACGTGGTACGAGGTATGCACTTATTCGGATAGTCCGACAACCGAATTTACTGCCAACATATCCAGGGATCTCATGGGTCACTTCCCGAAGATTCACTGATGACGTTTGACTCGAATATAATTAATCTGAGATTAATTAGAAGAGAGAGAGAAAATTAATCTGGGATTAATTACGGCAAGAATTTATATGGGATAAAATTCGAATAAAAGAGAGAGAACGATTAATTTGGAATTAATTGATAAAATAATATATTCGATATATTAAATGAAATTAGATTTCATAATGGAATAAAAATTGGATTTTAATTCGAGCGAACGAATTAATTTAGAATTAATTCGCGAGCCACTTTAATAGTAATTTTGTTTGGCATAATTATTTAATTTGATTTAATTACGTCACAACGGAAAATTCGTTAATTCAGAATTAACGAACCCGAGCCCGGAATGTATTTTGCGGGCCCACTCAATTTTTGAATCAAGTGGGGCCCACTACAAGTCACATCACTAGTCAAACTACTTACTTTATGGTGATGGAAGTTAGTATTAGTTATGTTAACTTGTAAGACACATTTCATTATTTAATTATGAAAAGTTGAGTGACCTTTACCAAATCTTGGATTTGGTATATGACTTTTGATTTTGGAAAATCAAATTAACTTAACACATAATCACTCTCTTTTTCCTCTCTTCACCGAAAACTCTCTCTCTATTTTACTCTCATATTGTCGAGAGTTGCATCAAGAACAAGGGGAATTTTGTTGCAAAAATCTCCATTGCTAGCCCAAAAAGAAGTCAACAAAGGTGATAGAGAAACAACCCCTACGAGTTTGGAATTCAAAGTTCACATCTTGGAGCTCAACATACAATTAAATGAGAACATGAAGCACTTCTCAAAGGAGGAAAATTTTTATTATTCTCTACATCCTTAACCGATCAAAGTGAGTATATTTTATGCTATCTTACTTTGTGTATTCACATATTTTATGCTTAAATAGATCCTTGGCATGTTCTTAGAGAACCTAACATTGGTATCATGAGCCAAGTTAAGCATGAAATACATTAGAGTTCATAATCTAGAATTTGGGTATTTTTGCTTGGAGCATGATTTTATCAAATTGATTGTTTGAGTATGCTTAGATTATGATAACTTAGAGTTATGCATGATTAATTTTATGAAAAATTGATTAGATTAATTTTCCCCAAATTTAATGGTTTGGCCGAATGTAATGGAGCCCTAATCTCATGGTTATTTTTGAATATTAGACCATGGGATGTGTTTAAAATGCATGAGTATATTTATTTGTGATTTAATTGGATTGAAATCAAAATTGGATATAAAATGCCCATATTGTCGTGACTTAAAGAAGCCTGTTAGAGTTGATTTTGCTTCAATTATGTTGGACATGAATTGAAAATGATTAAGCATGATTAATTAATTAAATTGGTGTTTTGGAAATGTTAATTTAACTAATTAATTATGGCTATACACTTTAATTAAATAAATTGTGATATTTGGAATATTGGAATTTAATTAATTAGGCTTAAATTTGGAATTGGGCTAATCCTGTTATATTTGGGCTTAATGAGCTTGGTTGGGCCAAGTTGGTTTAGGAAAATTGGATTGGATCCAAATTGGGCCTAAAACCATTCCATAAAGTCCATATATAATAAATGGGCCTTTTAAATTTAATTGGGCCTAATGGGCCGAAATTAATTTTATGACAAATAGGGTGATTCCTTTATTGGGCCTTGGCATTTGGGTTTGACCCATATTGGCCAAAGCCCATGCCAAATCATCAAAGTCAAGATGGGAAGGCTAAGGACAAATCCCAAGATGTCTGCCTACAGTGTGGCAAATGGGGTAACTAGAAGCGTGATTGTCGTGAGTACAAGGCACACATGAATGAAATCAAAGCGGGTAAGGCACCGGCTTCATGTATGTTTGTTATAGAAATAAACATGTCTACTTCTAGTATTTAAAATTTGATTTTTGATTCTGGTTGTGGTACTCATATATGTACTAATGTGCAGGATCTGCAGATTAGCAGGAGACTGGCCTCAGGGGAGATTGATCTACGAGTTGGAAACGGGACCAGAGTCGTTGTTTTGGCTATAGGGACTTATATTTTGGAACTACCCTCAGGGCATGTACTAAATCTATCAGACTGTTATTATGTACCTAGTTTGACAAGGAATATTATTTATGTATCTTTATTAGCCCAATGTGGGTATACTTTTGTATTTAGAAACATTGGGTGTTTTATGTATAAAAATTATATTGAGATATGCAGTGCTGATGTGTATAATGGTCGTTATATTTTGAATATAAATCAATCTCAAACATATAATGTAACAAACAAAAGGCTTAAATTAAGTAACAAAGATGAAACTTATAGTGCCATTGTCGTCTGTGACATATTAACAAAACTCGCATATCCACACTTTCGAAGAGTGGGTACTTGGACGGATTTGATCCAAATTCATATGATGTCTGCGAATCTTGTTTATTAGGCAAAATGCCTAAAACACCTTTTAGCGGTAAAGGTGCACGTGCCACCGAACTGTTAGCCCTCATTCATAGTGACGTATGTGAGCCCATGTCTGGCCAGGCTAGAGGTGGATATGAATACTTGGTAACCTTTACGGATGATGCATCGTGTTATGGTTATGTGTATCTTATAAGACACAAGTCGGAAACTTTTGAGAAATTCAAAGAGTTTCGACACGAAGTAGAAAAACAGACCGGCAAAAGTATTAAAACATTACGGTCGGACCGTGGTGGAGAATACTTGAGTAATGAGTTTATCGATTACTTGAAAGAGTATGGTATTCTTTCACAGTGGACTCCTCCCAGAACATTTCAATTAAACGGTGTGTCCGAACGGAGAAACCAAACTTTGTTGGACATTTTAAGGTTGATGATGAGTCGCACAGAGCTACTTATTTCCTTCTAGGGATATGCATTGAACAGTGCAATACTTATTTTGAATAAGGTTCCGTCAAATTCTATTCAACAGACTCCATATGAAATATGGACAGGAAAGAAACTAAGTTTCTCATTCCTGAAGATTTGAGGTTGCTAGGAATACGTTAAATGTTTGGATGGTACCAAACTAGAACCCAAATTGGATAAGTGCCTATTTGTAGGTTATCCTAGGGAAACCAAAGGATATTACTTCTACAACCCACAAGAGAACAAAGTATTTGTTGTTCTACATGCGGTTTTCCTCGAGAAGGAATTCCTAAATGCAGTGGTAAGTGGGAGGAAAGTAGAACTCGATGAAAATCAGAGTGATACTGTTCCTGGCACAGAACCCTTAACGGAACATGAACAGTTCATCAGGGATGAGACTGTACCACAATCTTCGAATACACAAGAACCGCGTAGGTCGGAGAGAGTCAGAAAATAACCTGATATGTATGGGTTTCTAATCTCACCTCATGTGGATATTAATCTTATTGAGGATGAAGAACCGGCTACCTATGAGAAAGTGATACAAGGTATCGACTCCGGTTTATGGCAAGATGCCATGAAATCCGAAATGGATTCCATGTACAACAACCAAGTTTGGACACTGGTTGATGCACCAGAAGGCGTAAAGCCTATTGGTTGTAAATGGGTCTTCAAGAAGAAGACCGACATGGATGGCAACATACAAACGTACAAAGCTAGGCTTGTAGCGAAAGGGTATCTTCAATGATATGGTGTCGATTACGACGAAACCTTTTCACATGTTGCCATGATTAAATCCATTCAGATAATGCTTGCTATTGCTGCATATTTCGATTACGAAATATGGCAAATGGACGTCAAAACCATTTTCCTTAACATAAACCTTTTGGAGGATGTTTATATGCAACAGCCTGACGGTTTTGTCATACCAAAACATGCAGACAAGGTTTACAAGTTAAATCGATCCATTTATGGATTGAAGCAAGCATCGCGTTCTTGGAACCAATGTTTTGATGAGATCATAAAATAATATGATTTCGTTCAAAATGAGGATGATCCTTGTGTATATAAGAAGGTTAGTGAGAGAGCACTGACATTCATTGTCCTTTATGTTGATGATGTATTACTTATTGGCAATGACATTCTCATGCTACAATCGGTGAAAGCTTGGCTTTCATTAAAATTCTCCATGAAAGATCTGGGAGAAGCAGCCTTTATTCTGGGAATAAAGATCTACCGGGATAGATCTAGAAAGCTGCTTGGACTCTCCCAGAGGACGTACATTGACAAAATGTTGAAGAGATTCAACATGGAACAGTCTAAGAGGGGACTGTTGCCAGTGTCACATGGTGTCACTCTATCTAAGGACATGTGTCCTAAAACTCAAGATGAGAGAGACAATATGAGTTGGATCCCGTTCACTTCTGCAGTCGGATCGATCATGTATGCCATGATATGTACGCGACCTGATGTCTCCTATGATTTGAGCATGTGTAGTCGCTATCAGACCGATCTAGGTGATGGTCACTGGGTTGTGGTTAAGAACATCCTTAAGTATCTTAGATGAACTAGAGATGCATTCTTAATCTATGGAGATGGAGAACTTGAGGTAACTGGGTTTACCGATGCAAGTTTCCAAACCGATAAAGAAGAATGTAAGTCACAATCCGAGTACATATTTTGTTTGAACAACGGAGCAGTAAGCTGGAAATATTCCAAGCAAGAGACTATTGCCGATTCAACAACGGAAACAGAATATATTGATGCAGCTGAGGCAGCAAAAGAGGCAGTTTGGATCCGTAAATTCCTAATTGGATTAGGAGTAGTTCCGTTAGCAGCTAAACTTGTTCCATTGTATTCTGACAATAACGGGGTTATAGCGCATGCTAAGAAACCACGGTTTCATTAACGATCCAAGCATGTTCTTCGACGTTTCTATCTGATTCATGAGATCATACATTGTGGCGATGTGAAGATCGAGAAGGTCGCATCAGATGACAAAATTACAGATCCGCTGACGAAGGCTATTCCTCAGTAAGAGTTTGAGAGACATGTACACAGTTCATGTGTTAGATACTTGAGTGACTGGCTATAAGCCAAGTGGGAGATTGTTGGACAATTATGACCCATAGCGTCACTATTTGTAAAAGACATTGTGGTTTTTGTACAAATTAACTATGTGACAATAGAAATTGCTATTTTATCATTTTGTAATTAGATTACTTGAATATATATAGATGATAAAAGTCCTTATGATTAGTTACGGATTATAAGATATGTGACAATATCAATCCACTAAAGGTTTAATCATTAAATATCCATAGTCGTAGTATTATTGAGACTGGATATCGATAATGCGGAATAGACTAGTATTACACTTGTGCGCATTATGGAAGTGTAACGACATAGTTCTCATATATTTGGGTATTGGATACTCATGCAACTGTAGTAGAAGGTTCTGTTTACCAATGGTACGGAAACAACTTTGCTCTGGATAGACCACTCGGAATCCCATTGGTAGTATGACTATGTGTCTATGGGAATCCGAATCAGGGTAGGTGTATTTGGTCTTAACCTGAGACTTGCATCGCTAATACTTGCGACAATCAGTACACTTTGGTTTTGGTCGTCCAGGACTTTAATAGGTTCTGTGTACGTCTCTTTTGGGTTTATTGAGAATCGTAGTGTATTGGGTGTGATGTCAAGATGGAAGTATCACTTCAGTCATATAGAGATGATGATCACGCGGAGATATAGAACTGGTACTCTATTATGTTGCAACTATCGGGATAATATGACAAGGTCATGATTATCCGATTAAAGAGACTAGTTGCTAATGATCCGATATATGCTTCGTACGGGGCAGACACTATTCCAGCCCCAGGCCTTGCATGTGACATCCGATACTGGATCGCAATACGCAATACTACGTATACTACGCCTGACAAAGATTATATATTCCTTAAAGATTATTTCTGGAGAATTGGGTAGGAACGGCGCTTTGCTAGAAGCCAACCATGTCTTGTAAATCGGTAAGAACATGGTACGAGGTACGCACGTATTCGGATAGTCCGACGACCGGATTTACTGCCAACATATCAATGGATCTCATAAGTCGCTTCTTGAAGATTCACTGATGACGTTTGACTCGAATATAATTAATTTGGGATTAATTAGAAGAGAGAGAGAGAATTAATCAAGGATTAATTACGGCGAGAATTTATCTGGGATAAAATTCGAATAGAAGAGAGAGAACCATTAATTTGGAATTAATCGATAAAATAATATATTCGATATATTAAATGAAATTAGATTTCATAATGGAATTAAAATTAGATTTTAATTCTGGTGAACGAATTAATTTAGAATTAATTCGCGAGTGACTTTAATAGTAATTTTACTAGGCATAATTATTTAATTTGATTTAATTACGTCGCAACGGAAAATTCATTAATCAGAATTAACGAACCCGAGCCCGGAATGTGTTTTGCGGGCCCACTCGGATTTTGAATCAAGTGGGGCCCACTACAAGTCACATCACTAGTCAAACTACTTACTTTATGGTGATGGAAGTTAGTATTAGTTATGTTAACTTGTAAGACACATTTCATTATTTAATTATGAAAAGTTGAGTGACCTTTACCAAATCTTGGATTTGGTATATGAATTTTGATTTTGGAAAATCAAATTAACTTAACACATTTTCACTCTCTTTTTCCTCTCTTCACCGAAAACTCTCGCTCTATTTTACTCTCATATTGTCGAGAGTTGCATCAAGAACAAGGGGAATTTTGTTGCAAAAATCTCCATTGCTAGCCCAAAAAGAAGTCAACAAAGGTGATAGAGAAACAATCCCTACGAGTTTGGAATTCAAAGTTCACATCTTGGAGCTCAACATACAATTAAATGAGAGCATGAAGCACTTCTCAAATGAGGAAAATTTTTATTATTCTCTACATCATTAACCGATCAAAGTGAGTATATTTTCCGCTATCTTACTTTGTGTATTCACATCTTTTATGCTTAAATAGATCCTTGACATGTTCTTAGAGAACCTAACATTATGTAGGTTCATATATGTACCAGCCCCACATACTACTGAGTGTCTTTCTCAAGTTCTGATAAAATATATGATGGATTGCAATGTGGATCAATAGTTGTCAACTGTTACTTTGGATAATTGTTCAACTAATGACGCATTGGTAGAAAGATTTAAGGGAATTTTTTCAACTGAATCTTTGGTATTGAGTGGTAAATTTTTCATATGAGGTGTGCAGCTCATATTTTGAACCTAATTGTAAAGGATGGTTTGGCCGTGATTGAAATGGGTATTGCAAAGATTAGGGAGACTGTTTCTTATTGGAGTAGCATACCGAAAAGGATTGAAACTCTTATGATGTCTGCACGCCAATCATTGATTAAGAGTGAAAGAAAGTTGGTGCTTGATTGTCCGACTAGATGAAATTCTAAATTTTTCATGCTTGATATTGCAGTGAAGTACAAAATTTTTTTTCCTCGAGTGCAACAGAATGATCCCTATTATAAGTGTTTGCCTTCTGATGCAGAATGGGAGATGGCTGAAAAAATGCTAGAATATCTACGTCCATTTTATTTGTTGACGGAGATATTTTCAGGTACGAACTACCCTACAGCTAATATGTTTTTTTTCCATTGGCTTGTAAAATGAGGATGTCTTTGATGGAGTGGCAAATGTCTCATGTTCTTCAAGTTAAACAAATGGCTTCTATTATGATTGCCAAGTTTGAGAAAATATTGGCAAGAGATTCATTAGGTGTTGGTTATGACTGTTATTCTTGAACCAAGGTTTAAGATGTTGTTAATTGATTATTATTTTCCAAAGATTTATGGTGTGGGTGTTGCAGGACAAATTGTGAGGGCCCATGAACTTTCTGAAGAATTAGTTAAATATTATGAAACTAAGTCTACAGTGAGTGGTGAATCTTCTACTTCCGTTGATCATTCCCATAATATTGTCACCGCTGAGTCGTCTTATTTTTTAGATTTATCTGACTTTGATTCTTTTGCTACTCAAAATAATCATATGACAAGATCAAAGTCCGATCTTCAGAGGTACTTAGAGGAGCCTTTAGTTGCTAGAACTCTAGACTTTGATATTTTGAATTGGTGGAAGGCAAATAAAGGAAAATATCCTATTTTGGCTGAGATAACTAAGGATATATTAGTCATTCCTATTATGACTGTGGCATCATAGTCTGCTTTTAGTACTCGGGGAGATATTTGAGTCCACATCGTTACAAATTGCATCCTGACACATTGGAAGCAATAATGTGCTCTCAAAATTGGATAATAAGAATTATTTCTTAATTAATTAATTTTTTGACTTATATTTTTTTAACATTTTTTCTCATTAGGTATTATTCCTGAACAACTTATATTTACCAGAGAGGAACTGATGGGTGAAGTTGAAGAAGACTTTGAGGCACAAGAGTTAGATTAGTTTGATGCATTTGTTTGTACTTTGTAACATTTGGATTGTTAATTTATCGATTAAACTTTTAATGTATTTGTAAATTGTCTTGAAATAAATGACTTTATTTTCTATTTATATGTTCTTGATTTTTATTATTATTATTTTCTTAAAAATGAGCCAAACCTCGGGTCGGACTTTTCTCAAACCTCGGATAAAATTTTCGCCCAGCCCATTGCGACTCCTATCCCTGGGTGGTCCTGCAAGGAAAGCTCAAGGCAACACAGTCCGCACCAAATTCCACTGTTTAAGGAGATCACGCACACACAAACACCAACTCTGAGTCAAACACATCTCTGTTTACTTACTCAAACTCTTTAGATTAGACTTAAATCGAACTCTCACTCCGTCTTCGTGTTACGCTTATTTTAAAACAAGGCTCTTTCTCTGATTTCTTTCATTCTGAAGAGCATTCTTGAAATTTTAAGCATAACCAGATAAGGAAAATTGAACCTTTTCAATCAGAACTAGTGTTTCTTGAATCTTCCTTGATAAATGCCAAGACCTGGTTTGATGAGAGTTTCAGTTTGAGTGTGGTCGGAGAGATTATTTTAGATGGATCCGCCAGCAATGATGAATGAGGGTTCATACAATTTTGCAGAGATCTGGCAGTTTCCGGTTCATGGGAGTGGCAGTATGAGTGAATCTGGAGGTAGGTTGGGGCTGAGAGGAGCACATTTTGGGGAGAATTTTAGTCAATTTGGGATCAATCGAGAGGTTTCTGATGATGATCCGGTGAGCTTGGAGCAAAAAATGGCTCATGGAAATGGTGCGAGGAAGCGGCGTGATGTGGAGGATGAGTCGGCCAGGCTTGTATCTACTAGCAATGGCAATGGCAATGGCAATGGAGTGGTATTTGTTTGTTTAGTTTTTTATTTATTGTTGCATCTGTTCAACTTATATTTGTAATCCCTATATTAATCTGGATGACTAATTCTTATACCAAAGATTCTTCACTACAGTGGTTTTGATAAAATATGCATATCAATCTTGTCTATAGAGGAATGTTGCATGAGTGTAAGATTGAATAATGATGATAAGAATTGATCTAATTTGGCCAAGGGAGTGGATTCACTTATGCTTAAGCCACTGCTCTGATTTTGCTAATTTACCATGTTTACATATGAATGACATCAAGCTTGACAATGAAACTGTATATTGACCTGGGTTTGTCTTAGCGGTGAAATTAAGTTCTATGGATTGAAAGTTTAGGTTGGCGGTATCAATTTCATGACTAATATTATGTGCTTTTAATTGGGCAGAATGATTCTGATGGAAAACGGATTAAAACATCTGGAAGTAGAGATGACAATCACAGTTCCAAAGCTGAAGAAGAACCTAGTTTAGGCAAGCTTGCAGAACAAAATAGTCAACCACCGGAGCCTCCTAAGCAGGATTACATCCATGTACGAGCAAGAAGGGGCCAAGCTACTGATAGCCACAGTTTAGCAGAAAGAGTAATCTTCACAGCCCACTCAAACTTATAATGATTGAAGCTTATGAAAAATCATTTTACGTGTGTGTATGTGTTAAAAATTTATAGAAACTCTTGATATCTGGAGCTATTCAATGAAATTTTCTTATTTTAATCATTTGGTGGACAGGCTAGGAGAGAAAAGATAAGTGAAAGGATGAAAAATCTCCAGGACTTGGTTCCCGGTTGTAACAAGGTATGGATTTGACCTTTTCTTGAATGTGTTGGAACCTAAGTATTCCCAATTTGTTCAACAAAATTATGAACAGAACATTTTCTGGACTTCAAATCCTGTCTCTATTTCTTAAATATTTGATAACTTGACTATGACGAGTTTGTTGCTTGCTTGTGTACATTATAAATCATTAGTGTCAGGACTGCTCTCCAATTTCCATGATACACACTGCTTACTATGTAGATTTTCTTAATTCAGGTCATTGGCAAAGCATTGGTCCTCGATGAGATAATTAACTACATACAATCTCTTCAGCAGCAGGTTGAGGTGTGAAATCTCTACTTCTGAATTTGATATTTATAGCTTTTGATCATATAGATTTTCTTTTTATTACTCTTGAACATGAGCCTAGACATTTACTGCCTACTGGACATTGCAGTTTCTCTCAATGAAGCTTGAAGCTGTCAATACGAGAATGAACCCTGGCATTGAGGTATTTCCTCCCAAAGATGTAAGTCTTGACATATTAACTCTAGAAGAGAGCATTTTGGTTCTCCTTTTTTATGTATTCATCTTACATGCTATCTGTATTGCACTATTTTAACGTTTCAAGGATGGTTCACATAAAAGTAGGAGTACATGTCCCAAACCTTAATGTATTCATCATCCTTTTTTGTTTGTTGGATGGACCTATTTGAAAATTGTCAACTTATGAGACGTTGTACATCTGAAATGCACTGGATATTACTCTGTTGTAGGAGATGGTTGGCAGATTTGGTTTTCTTTTCAACAAGGCAAACTATATATGGGCTGTGATAAGGTTTGTTGAATAATAGAGACCACAATTTCATTCCCTTGAACCTTATTTCCTTTAATTCCACCTGTCTGAGTGACTTCTTGCTTTCTTGTGGCTGTCATTTGTATTTTCCTTTTTCACTTGGTACTTGGGACAAAACCTAACTGCTGACTTCACGGTGAATCTCGTTTCCACGACATGTTTCCAGAATTTATGTACCTTGTTCTCCCATCACACCTGGTGAACTTAGCCATGCTTCTTTTGATCTGTTAGTATATATCTTCCACAGGCGAGACCCTGAAATATAGGACTGAGATTATCTTAGATAAAGAAAATGAAACTGTTATATAGATATTTATCTCCTTCTTTCTATTTTCTAACTCATGATTTATCTAACAAAACAATGTGGCATTTCACTATTTCAGTTTGGTCAACAAACATTTGATCCTGCCGACATGCCAATTGTTTCTCTCAAGCTACAAGGGAATACAACCATGGTACATCACCTGACTGGTTGCATATGCAGGTCGGAGGCGGTTTTGAAAGAATGACATAATAAAGATAGAATAATCCCAGTCAATTAATAATAAAAGCATTAAGTGGCAATACTTCCTTCTTCAATGGCTATCAAAAATCATACCCCATCTTAGTAATTCTAAGAGACCGAGTTCCCAGTTTCAACATCAAGCATGGAGCATGCATTGATGCCTAAAGACTTCTATAGTTAGTATCGGAACATCGATATTTGCTTTTGTGTTGGAAATTGATTTCTTTAGTCCGTATATTTCATAGTGGGCTTCACACTGTACTAATACATGAACAGAATCTCAACAATATGATCAGTGCTCTTGTAAAAAGAATGTTGCTCATCCAAATTCTCCAATGCTTAACATTGGGTATTTGGATTTGTTAGAAAGGTGAAGGTGTGTTCAATAATGAAGCTGCTTTAGTGCTATGTCTAATGTGGACTGTCGTGGATACTTTGATATTGTTTTTTTGTTGTTGACTGAAAACTTTTGACTTGTGTATTAGTCTCTGGCCTTTAATTTGGTATAAAATTTCTTGAGTTGCTTCAGGTTGTTAGTCACTCAGGATAAGGTCGTAGGTACATTCATGATCAATTAGTAGTAATGAACTAGTTCTCAGTTGGAAAACTTTTCATATTTACATAATTATATTCACATTCTTTGATCTCATACATACAATGTTGAGACTTTTGAGGAAATCTAAAAGTGAGAATTCAACTAAACCAAATATTAGTCTTTTTTTCATTTGGAGTCGGCTACCGTATAATAATTTTAGTCTCATTAAGTTCAGTAAAACATAGATATTTCTTAATGGTTTATATTCATGTCAATTTACTCATTTAATGTATGAGAACATCATTTGCTCTTATATTCTCATTGGAACACTTTATAGTCTACGTTGTTCATGCCCGCACTCTCTTAATCATGTTTATCTCATTTTCTTCTTAATCGATCTTACACCCACTTTCTTTCGAATTTTTTCATTTATCTTTTTATCTCTCCTATTCCACCCATACATCCAAATCTCAAGTATCCCAATTTTTTCGATGTGTTGATTGTAAGGTCCGGCCTAACAAATCAGATACTGTTTACTTTAGAAGCTTGTTGAGCTGTCAGCTCAACAGCCCATCCTGACCTCCTAACGGTTTTTTTCTTGGCCAAGGTGGCTCATCTCAAAAGCCTTGCCCATAACTCTTCCAACTAGTTGCAGGGATCTCTTAGTTATAAACACATTCACTAACTACCTCATAAGCCATATAGGATATTACGATCCACCCTATTAGGGTTCAACATCTTCTTCGGCATATGGATTGGGTGAGCTAGTTCTAATTCATTTTAAGGTCTGACCTAACTAGCCAAATATATTGGAAATTAGTGAAAAAAAAACTCAAATAAATTGAGTGTCATTCTCACTTATTTCCACACGCACATGATCATCACATAGAAATAATATATCAAACATAATAAATACATAAAGTAAATAAAGCAAAAACGAAATGTAAAGGGCGTAGGGAAATCGATATACCACTCTGTAATCACCAATCACAAGCTAAAAGTTTTATAATTTCTTCAAGTACTTCCTTGAATGTCTTGTTCTTCAAACAAACCAATCGTCACTAAAAGAGTGACCTCTAGTAGTATCCAAACAAGTATAAATCTACTATGTTTTTATACTACAATCTTGATTGATGCTAGTCCAAAGATTGCAGTTTAAGGGAATATGTCTTCTAACATAAGTATAGAGACAGACCTAGAATCTAGGTATCATATAAACAAGGTGTGATCGCGATTTTACTACCGCACGCAACGCATGTATCGCTAAAGTAATATAGTGACAAAAGTCGGATATCGTATCAACAGAACTTATTAGTTTCTCTTATTAATATTAAAAGTAGCATACTTAACTAAAACTAAATAATTTCTTAAAGAATGAGTTGATTAAACTAATTTAATACTGAAAATCTAAATAAGTAACTGATAATAAACTTTAGGGAAAATCTTATTTGATAGAAGATCATAAGGTTGCAACTTCACCTAACACACAAACAATGGGTTCAAGCACAATTCATTCAATTACGTAATTGTTATGAATTATTACCTAGAACACTAAACTATCAACAAGCCTCTTTTGATGGTCAGACAGATATATTCAGATTAAGCCAATTAACTATATATGTTCTATGTTAACTAATTTAAACCAAATTCATTAAGGTCAGGTTTCATTATTGGTTGTGCAATTGCCCTACAGGTATATGTCTATCTTACAAGGAAATTTATTCAAAAGAATTAGATCACGGGTTATTATTCCCACAGCTTTTTTTTTAGACTACAAATTTGATTAACCAAATACATCATTATTGTATACTCTTTCATATGTATGGCCAACCCATAAGTGTTGTTGATGGTGTTTTCAGGCACTATAACATTTAAGACAGCACGACGAGGACAGAAGGGTAATTCCCTGACTGGTTGAGATCATCAAAGCCGACCCGCCACAACATGTAAAGAAAACCGACCACTTTGGTTCGGGTGACCGAGCACTTTAAGGTCGGCAGGAACACTCTCAGCATAAAAGACTGTCATGACCGACCACATAAAGACCGACCACATGGCGAGACGCGTTCAAGATGACGACACTCTATTCTTGCGGATAAGATAAAACGAGTCATCCTACTATCACAAGGAAATGGAAATGGAGTCAGAATCCGAAGAGGAATAAGAAAAGAGAAGGGAGAATCGGACTAGGAATCCTTACAAAAAGAGAAGAGACAAGTTCAATTATGATTTCTGAACAAATAGGAGTCTGATTTCTGTATTACTATAAATAGGAAGGCATAGTATGTGTAAAATCATCATCAAATCATCAACAAAAATTAGTAATCTGAATCTTCAAGCTCTAACTTGTAGAGATCCGAGAGCGAGAAGAGTGTTAAGTAATAAAAAAGTACACCATCTTTTTTGTGTCCGTGGACGTAGGTCGGATCCAAATCCACCGAACCACGTTAAATCCCCTTGTTGTTTGGTGTGTTTATCTGTTTTTCGCTAAATTTGCCTTTGGTCCCCCATAACCAAACAAATTCACTATTGAGGGGGATTTCCTCGGGAGTGATATTCCAATATTACCCTGAGACCAAAATCAGCCGTCAACAGTTGGCGCCATCTGTGGGGAACTCAACAAAAAGCAAGTCGCGTAGAAAGACAATGGCGGAAGACGGAAGCCACCAACCATCAGGGAGCTCGGCTGCAGATTGGATGGAGAAGGTTGAGGAGAACCTTAGGAAAGAAAGGGAGGAAAGCCAAACTCTGCTGAAAACCATAGTAGACCGGTTGGAAAGGATAGAAGGAGCACACGATGGAAATTCGAGGCCGGGACTAGCCGACGAAGGAACGACATAGCAGAAGGAAAGAGAATTGTCGATATAAGTGAGGAGGACAGGCCCCGGAGGAGAGATCCTTACAAGGTAAGTCTGTAGTGGTTCAGGAGATTCCCAGACCGAGGACACATGGGAGGAAGAGAGTGACAAATCGTCACCAGACCCCTCCTATGATAGCCTTCGCAACACCCGGCGAAAGAGAGAAAGAAAGAATATGACGAAGAAGTACGAGAAGATACCGGCCACGAGAAGCACCACCCCGAGATACAGAAAGAAAGGAGACCGCATGAGGCGGAGTGGAACCAAAGATCGCAACATGAAATCTTGGCTACGGAGGAGCTGATCAAATGGGGAGTATATCCCAATGCAAACAGAGGGATGTCCAGGACGGCAAAGATGAGTCCCCCCTCACAGAAGAATAAAATCAGAGAAATTCCCAAAGATTCAGCATGCCGACCCACCATACAACGGCCATATACCGATCCCAAAACCCACATTGAAGGTTTCGTCCTGCTAATGGAGGTGCAAGGGGTAACAGGGGACGCCATCTGCAAGTGTTTCCCCCTAACTCTGGCCGGACCGGCCATTCTATGGTATAGAAGCTTAGCCCCAAGGAGCATCAGCAACTTCGCACAACTGAGGAAGGTCATTCATTCGACACTTCAAGGGGGCTTGTGTCCCCAGAAAGACAATTGGAGAACTAAGGCTTATGAAGCAAGGAGACGAGGAACCTCTGAAGATATTTATTGAAAGATACCATAATATGGTACTCGAAGTCGGAGGGTATGAATCCCCCGAGGCCCTGGAAAGCTTAAAGGGAGCCTTGAAGGTCGGAAGGCTATGGACCCACCTAAGGATCCAAGACACCCCGGACTACGCCACCGCTCTAGAGGTGGCCCGAAAATTCGTTTTGTTGGAGAACGAGGAGAAAATATCCCGAAAAGGGAGCACCATTAGAGAAAGAACCGCAAGGGAGGGTGCTCCCCACGACTAGAAAGAGAATCCAGAAGACCACTCCGAAGCACAGGAGTTCAAACCACTGCACACGGGACAATCAAGAAAGAAGGGCGCCGACCCTAGTAAACCATGTGGTCGGGGAAGATGCATACATTCCCCTAAAGAAACCATTAGGGCAAATTGTCATGGAGATCCAGGGGAAAGGTCTCTTAGTAGAACCCGACCAAAGGAGATTCCCCCCGGACAAAAGAAACCAAAAGGCTTATTGTGTACACCACAACTCCAAGGACATGCAACAGACAGATGTAAAGATCTGCGAGAACAAATGGAAGATCTAGCACGAAACGGGTATCTCAACAAATACATTGACCACGAGGTCATGACGCCAGACAAAGAGCACGTGGTCACCAAATCAATATCATCGCAGGAGGAAGAACACTGGCCGGAAACTCTAACCGGTCAAGAAAGTTACAGCAGAACCCGAGGACCAGATGTCTTAGAAACAGAGCAGGGCACAGGGCTACCGGGAGGCCGGTCGGTACCAATAATGTTCACTGATGAGGATACCCGAGGAGTAAGTTTCCCTCATGACGATGCATTGATAATCAAGACAGTCATCAGCGGGTCGGAGGTAGACAGAATCCTAGTGGACCCCGGGAGCGCAGTTGACATAATTTCCAGAGAAGCACTGGACGACATAGGGGTAGAATATGCAACCTAACCAACGATAGCACTCCCTTATACGTTTCGGAGGATCAGCCGTCATCCCACTAGGAAGAATACAGTTGGCAATAACTGTCGGGACACATCCCCGGACCCGGACGATCATGACAGACTTCACTGTGGTAGACTGCATGAGCAGTTACCAGGCCATCGTCGGGCGACCCTTCATGATGAAAACGAAAGCCGCGATGTCCTGCTACCACCTAAAACTGAAATTCCCCACTCGGGAAGGGATTGGAATTGTGTGCGGAAGCCAGAAAACAGCTCGCAGCTGCTTCGCAACTCTCTCACGAGAAACTCTATGCATCATAGAAGACAGTTGAAACGACAAAGGAACCAGGGAGAAAAAGAAGAAGACAGAGGCCCAGGCGCCTGGCCAAACAAAAGTGCTCGACTCGCTGCAGCTGAGGAAACCGAGGAGATAGAACTTTACGGGGCAGAAAAAGTATAAAGATAGGGGAGGCCTGAGCGAGTCCATACGACAAGATCTTCTAGAATGCCTGAAAGGATACCCGGATGTCTTTGCCTGGGGGTACAATGACATGCCGGGGATCGACCCGAAATTCATCAATCACCGCCTAGCAGTAGACTCATCTCGCAAGCCGATCAGGCAAAGAGAAGGAACTTCAATCAAGAGAGGAGTAAAGTAATAGCAGCCGAGGTCGAGAAGCTACTAAAGGCGGGTCTCATCAGGGAAGCAAGGTACCCGGATTGGGTATCAAACGTGGTATTGGTCAGGAAGAACAATGGCAAGTGGCGAATGTGTGTCGATTTCACCGACTTAAACAAGGCATGCCCAAGGAAGACGTTTTCTTTGTCGAACATAGACCAGCTAGTAGACACCACAGCTGCCAAGGATTACTGAGCTTCATGGATGCTTTCTCCGGATACAACCAGGTCAAAATGTGCCCGGCGGACGAAGAGAACAACTTTCATCACGGATCAGGGGCTCTACTGCTATAAAGTGATGCCCTTCGGGCTAAAAAAACGCTGGGGCAACTTTCCAAAGGTTGGTAAACAAAGTTTTCAAACCACTCATCGCATCGCATTACAATGCTGGTCTATGTCGATGACATGATAACAATGTCAAAAGAACCAAACAACCACATGGACGACCTAAAAAAGACCTTCGAGCTTCTAAGAAAACACAACCTGAAGCTCAATCCGGAAAAATGTACCTTCGGGGTAGCTTCAGGGAAGTTTTTAGGCTACATGGTAAGTGCCCGAGGAATTGAAGCAAACCCACAGAAGATCCGGGCAATACTGGCCCTAAAGTCTCCCAAGACAGTAAAAGAAGTACAGAGTCTGACCGGTAGAGTGGCCGCGCTCAACCGGTTCATATCACGAGCAACTGACAAATGCCACCCTTTCTTCAAAGTAATTCAAAAAGCAAAGAAGGATGTCGACTGGACGGCAGAGTGCGAAGAAGCCTTCCAGCAGCTGAAACAGTATCTGATGCAGCCCCCACTCTTGGCAAAACCACTCCCAGGTGAAACATTATACCTATATCTGGCTGTTTCGGACCGAGCAGTGAGTTCAGTACTGATACAGGAAACCAACAAGATCCAGAAGCCTATCTACTACATCAGCAAAGCCCTCTTAGACGCTGAAACCCCGGTATCCAGTACACGAACTGGTCGCCCTTTCACTAGTTACGGCAGCTCGAAAATTACGGCCTTACTTCCAGGCCCATCCTATCCGGGTATACACCGGCCACCCCCCTAAAGCAAATTCTGCAACGGCCAGAGGTCTCCGGCAGATTAATAAAGTGGTCGGTAGAACTAAGTGAACATGACATCGCCTACCTCCCAAGAGCAGCAGTAAAGGGACAAGCCCTGTCAGATTTTGTCGCCGAAAGTACCGACCCCCAGACCCTGGCTATAGACGAGGACAAGTGGGAAATGTCCGTAGACGGTTCGGCCAACACACAAGGCAATGGCGCGAGAATCGTCCTGAAAAGCGACAAAGGAGAAGAAATCCTACTCGCCCTGAAATTCGCTTTCATAGGAACCAACAATGAAGCAGAGTAAGAAGCAATACTGGGCGGTTTGAGACTATGCACGGTGCTAGGGATCCAAAATGTGATGGTAAAGAGTGACTCGCAGTTAGCCGTTCAGCAACTGAAAGGAGCATTTCAAGCAAAAGAACCTGGTATGATGGCCTACCTGACCGAAGTACGAAAGCTAACAGGGAAGATGGGAGATGTAAGCTTCGAACAAATCCCCCGAGAAGACAATTGTGAGGCAGACTCCCTGGCACGGCTCGCTTCTCTTCAACAAAAGCCGAACACCCCAGGATAATCCCTTTGATTTACATCCGGGAAAAAAAGCGTGGGAGAATCTAAAGTAGAAGTTCTAGATAAGGAAGTCAAGCATCATGGATACAACCCATCAGAAAATACTTGGAGACGGGAAAACACCAGAGGACAAAACAGAGGCCAGAAAGTTAAGGTACAAAAGCACCAAATTTTCCCTAATTGACGGGGTACTTTACCGACGGGGTTACTCAGTCCCCCTCTTTAAGATGTCTTGCCGAAGAAGAGGCAATTATGTGCTCAGAGAGATACATACGGGCATCTGCGGAAGCCACGCCGGAGGTCGCTCAATTGCTTTCAAAGCCCTAAGACAAGGTTTTTACTGGCCGACCATGCACCAGGACGGCATAGAAGTGGCCCGCAGGTGCGAAGGATGTCAGAAAAACGCAAACCTTCACCACCAACCAGCAGAACAGTTGACCACGTTGCTCAGTCCCTGGCCTTTCGCCCAGTGGGGACTAGACATCATTGAGCCGATGCCACAAGGGAAAGGACAGGCGAAGTATGCCATCGTGGCCATAGACTATTTCACCAAATGGGTGGAGGCAGAGCCATTATCCACCATAACGGAGAAAAGAGCCACTGAATTCTTAAGGAAAAATATCGTCTGCCGGTTCGGGATTCCCCGAGCCATCATCACAGACAACGGGAAGCAATTTGACAGCAAAGGTTTCAGAAAACTCTGCGAAGACCTCCAGATTGCCCTAAGATTTGCTACACCAGCCCATCCCAAATCAAACGGCCAAGTTGAGGCAACGAAACAAGACCATCAAGGCCAACCTCAAAGCTCGGCTTGGATCCAGCAAAGGCCTATGGGTCGAGGAACTACCAGAAGTACTATGGGCGCATCGGACAACCTATAAGGACTCCACGGGAGAAACCCCATTCTCCCTAGCATACGGGTATGAAGCTGTCATCCCGGCAGAGATCAGAGTAACCTCCCATAGGGTTCAGCACTACGAGAGTAAGCAGAATGAAGGACTTATCAGAAACCACCTCGACCTGATCGAAGAAAAGAGAGAGAGGTCGGCCATAAAGACAGCAATTTACCAACAAAGGATGGCCCGTTTTTACAATAAAAGGATTCAGACACGCACCTTCATCCCAGGCGACCTAGTGCTAAGAAAGGTCACCCTAAATACTCGAAAGCCAGAAGAGGGCTCCCTGGGCGCCAAATGGGAAGGGCCCTACAAGGTGGTAAAAGTGGTAAAACCAGGAGTATACATCCTAGAACGGCTTGACGGCACAAGATTAAAAAATCCATGGAATGCCGAGATGTTGAGAAAATACTTCCAGTAAACTTCCCCTCCCTCCTATCTGCTTACGGCAAACAAATAAGGGACATGAATTCAAATACAGAGCCTCTCTAAAAAAGACCCACAGAAAGTTGTAAGAAGGGCAGTATGTCCCCAAGTATCAATAAAAACTTTTTTTTATTTATCCGCCCTTCTAAGAAATAAAAGTTTGCAAAGAACTCCGGGGACATACTCAATGCAACAATCCAAAACATAAAGAGAAATATGCCCTTAATGTTCCAAACAGCTCGGGGCTGGATCTTATTCCGCCGAGGTCGTCTAGCTCGGGGTCGGGTACGTCCCACCGAGTCAGCCCTTCGGACTGGGGACGGAACATCCCCCTAGGTCCAAGTGCCTTTCTCAGCTCGGGGTTGGGCACGTCCCACCGAGTCAGCCCTTCGGACTGGGGACGGAACATTCCCCCAGGTCCAAGTGCCTTTTTCAGCTCGGGGTCGGGTATATCCCACCGAGTCAGCCCTTCGGACTGGGGACGCGACATTCCCCCAGGTCCAAGCGCCTTTCTCAGCTCGGGGTCGGGTTACGTCCCACCGAGTCACGCTCATTGGTCTGGGGACGAGACATTCCCCCAGAACCAAGCATCTCTCTAGCTCGGGGTCCTCAGGGACATACTCGAGGCATAGGATCCGTGAGAAGCATAGCACAGGGAGGGATGATACCCCTGTGGCGATTGCTTACTCCAGTGTTACCGAACATAAGGAGGAATATGCCCTTAATGTGCCGAACACTCTTTGATCCTCACTTACCCGATGTAATGGATCCGTGGGAAAGCATAGCACGGGGGATGGTGATGCCCCCGTGACGATTGCTAGCTCCAGTGATGCCGGACCTAAGGAGGAATGTGCCCTTAGTATCCCGGACACTCTTTGATACATTCATCATCTCGGATCCGCGAGAGACGCAGCACGGGGATGCGTTGTGCCCCTGTAGCGTGTGCCTACTCCAGCGTGGTAAGGAGGAACCCTCATACAATACACAGGCTCCCCAGTGAACCGACGTGTAGAGGATGTGCCCTTACCAATCAAACGCTCTTTTTGATCCGAATCTTGGTTCGCCGGGACGCTGAATTGAAAGATTCAGAATTGTGTTTTGGAGACCTCGGGCAGGACGCTGTTTTGAGGCATCCATGATGTTATTCTTTTTGCAAAAAACGTTTTCATGGGATAGGTGCTAAGTCACTCCCGGCTTTTGATTTTATTTCCCGAAACTTGTTTTTTATTTTTTCCCGGTTTGGCAGGGGGACGCCCATGCCGTATTAGGCAGGACTTCAAAAGGTTGATTCACTTCCCTTCTATACAAGTCCCAAAAATTATTCGGCCGGGGCTGGATTCGTTCCGCCGAGTTCACTCAGTTTCTCTCAGCTCGGGGTCGGGTTACGTCCCACTGATTCCGTCCTTTTGGTCTGGGGAGGTAGCATTCCCCCAGAGCCAAGTATCTCTCTCAGCTCGGGGTCGGGTTATGTCCCACCGAGTCGGTTTCCTTGGACTGGGGAGGTAGCATTCCCCCAGAGCCAAGTATTTTTCTCAGCTCGGGGTCGGGTTATGTCCCACCGAGTCGGTTTCTTTGGACTGGGGAGGTAACATTCCCCCAGGTCCAATTCTTTCACACAGCTCGGGGTCGGGTTATGTCCCACGGAGTCGGTTTCTTTGGACTAGGGAGGTAACATTCCCCCAGGTCCAAGTCTTTCACACAGCTCGGGGTCGGGTTATGTCCCACCGAGTCGGTTTCTTTGGACTGGGGAGGTAACATTCCCCCAGGTCCAAGTCTTTCACACAGCTCGGGGTCGGGTTATGTCCCACCGAGTCGGTTTTCTCGGACTGGGGAGGTAACATTCCCCCAGGCCCATCTTTCACTCAGATCGGGGTCGGGTTGTACCCCTCCGGTTCATGATGACCCCTGAAGGGTCTCAAATTGTTCGGACAACAAAAACAAAGGGAGAGAGACACGAAATAAACATAAAATATATATATGTGTATGTCAAAATACAACTTGAAGTTTTATTACAAAAAGTTAAAGTGTACACAGGGCCCCGGTCGGGTTACCTTTTCTCATTCAGCCCGCACAGGGGCAGGAACTTCTTCCTCAGCTCGCTCAGACAACGGAAGGATTGGCTCGATCTCGGGAGGAGGAACAGCTGCTTCATCCTCGGCTGCACGGGAGACCTCTACTTCAGGGACGGGAGGAGGGATCTCAAGGCAGTCCTCGCGGAGGCTGGAATATCAGATCGTCCTTCTTGGGAAGCTCCGGAAGCCAGGACGACCGAAATCGGGTCGGGATTCATAACCTCCTCGGTAGGGGGAGGGAGCCATTTCTGGAATTCCTCCTCGGAGATATCCCTCTTGCAATAGCTGATAGCCGCATGAATAGGATCCATATTCAAACCTGGCAGCACCATCGGTATCAGCTCAGCACAGTCACCAACTCCCTCTAGGCGGATAGCCTCCTTCTCGTCCTCAAGGTCGGCCTCTCTTTCCTCAAGCTCAGCTTCTTTCCTCTCAAGATCATCCCGAGCCCGCGCCATTTGCTCTTCATTGGCCTTCAATTTGGTTTCAACACTGGCCACCTTGGCCTTCAAAACGCCAATTTCAGATTGGGCGGTCTTCAAATCCTCCCGAGCATTGTCAGCAAGCTTTCGCTCCAGCGCAGCAGCAGCCTTAAAAGCCTTATTAACTTTAAAGTTCTCAATGGCCGTCAACTCAAGGTTCTGAATCACCCCCTCCCGATCAGCCAATTTAGCCTCCACTTCCGAAAGGCGATTATGAAGTCTCTGGGCCTGACCACCCTCGGACAACAGGCTCAAAAGAAGGTCCTTGTTCTTCGCCATGAGGTAAGTAGCCTGCACAAAAACAAAGAAAGTCAAGATACGAGATGAAGAAGACCGGGAACCAAAAGTGAAGAAAAGAAAAAGAGAATAGAACTACCTTTGCCATCTGAGAGCTCATCTCGGTGACCACAGCCTCGGGCGAGATATCCTCATATCTCGAGACCTCCTCAGGGGGAATCACCTCGGCCAATTCGTTGAAGGCCGGCACTAAGTGGGAAGTGGCCTCCCGGATGCTTTCTCCCAGGTCATCCACCCCGAGGATTACAGAACCCTTTCGCTTTTTTGAGGAGCCCACAGATGATTTTTTACCCCGGCGAGCGTCTTTCTTCTTGCCCGGGACAGGATCCTCCTCCTCCTCTTGGACCAGCTCGGTCTCCTCGGCCCCAAATTGACGCCTCCTTTTCCTCAAGGGCTTCGGCGGACTGGTGAGACGAGCAGACCCCGATGATTGTGCACCAGGAGAAGACAGATCACGAGCAGCCGGCTGAACTCTCCCCTGAGACGCCCTCCCAGCCTCAGCAAGATCAGGCTGTGCCCGGGAAGTTCCAGTTTCCGCATGACCGGCCTTCTTCATAGTACCGGCCAACTTCTCAAGAAACTTTGGCCTCTTCGACATACCTACAAAGAGGAGGAAAATGAAATCAGAACCCGAGCATATAAAGCATATGATAAAAAACAGCCGGCAGACACCTACCTATCCGACCCGAGACTTCCGGAGGGACGGTCCGAGTAAGGCCTGACTCAACAAAGGCCGCATCGTTGACCAGCTTCCTCCAGTGGGCAGCATACCCCCGAGCCCAGCCTACCCGCCTCCGAACCTGACGAGAAACCTTAGGAGCATCTCGCCAACAAGCTGGGAGGAACCAGAGAAGTCAGAAACCTAAGAAACTAAGAACGGGAATAAAGAAAGAAAGAAGGGGTATTAAACTCCTAACCTCCAGCCCTGAAGATATACGGAACCGAGACGTCCTCCTCAAACGATCTCAGGACCCGACCCCAATCCCCAGTGGCCCAGAACCAAAGGTCCTTGAAATTCTTGTTGGAGTCGGGGAGTTTCTGGACAAGGTTGGACGAGCTATCGTAAGCAGAGAGGTAATACCAACCGTAGAGAGTCTTTGGGTTAGACTTCAGACGGTATAACCTCTTCACCTCTTCCAAACAAGGTACACCTAAACCTGCCCGGTGCCAAACCACATGTATGCCGGCCAGAATCCTCCAGCTATTCAAGCTCAATTGGCAATGGTCAATCTCCATCTCGGCCAGCATCCAAGCAAAATAACGTTGCATCGGCAGTCGTAGCCCACACTCAAAAAAAGCAGGAAGAAGTGCCACCGAGCCCTCATCAGGCTGACTAGCACGATCCATCGGGCCTGGAACTTCAAGGGCTATATCTATCGGGATGTCGTATCGTTGCCGCAACAGCGCAAGATCATCCTCAGTTATTTTGGAGGGACGATTCATATCCAGAGCCGACGACCCAAGTTCACCAGCCTCTGGGTCCTTCCGAGGAACCCTCTGATGGTAGGAGTCTTGTTCGATCTCGGAGGGAGTAGGGGTAGTGTCAAGGTCTTCTACACTAGGTGCCCCAGAGCCCGAGGAGAGCTCCTCAGCAGGGGGAGTTGAGATCTTAACAGTCTTTTCAGGGGAGGAACCGCTGTCAGACATCCCTGACACCCAGAAAAACAAAGAAGGAAGGGGAAGTCAGTCTACGGCTACAAGCAACTACTCACGATTTCCATGTTAGCTAAACAGGTGGTCTCTAAAGTGCCCTAAAGCAGAACCCGGCAAACCATAAATCTTTCCCTAGCAAAACACAGATTCATAAAACACAAAAGGGGAAGAGGTCGTTCAGAAGACTTACTTGTTCTTCTCAGAAGAGGCAGAAGGTTGTTCAGTACGGGTGTGCCCGTTCCTTATTTTCACAGCACGGAGGAAGAAAAAGACCACGATTGAACTTCGAAAGCACGGAGTTGGGCAAATCACAGAGATATTTGCAGAGAAGAATAAGAAATTGCCGAAAAAGATTGAACAGTGAAAGCCTCGCCCTCTTATAGTCATGGCAAAGACGCTCGTGACCATTGGATCTAAAGGAAGAGCCCGGATGAACGCCAAGCGTCGACTGCAAAAGGGTCTCCCAAGTTTAAACAGACGGCTGAGATCAGCTCACTGTGAAGACGCCTCTGCACGGTCGATTCGTTCCCCTTTTTGGCGGGAACCCGTCGGATGTTTGACAAGTGTCAAACTTAGAAGAAATCCTAAAGTTGATTTGATAGGCATTTAAACGGACGTGACTGATTGCGTGTCTCGAGACGAAACGCTTAAGAAGAGGCAACAAAGCATTTCTCGACCCAAGACCGACCTCCGACAGAGCAAGTCAGAAACACCTTCTTTATGTAGTTCCCGGCACCAACTTGCACACTTGTTGGAACCGAGAACTAGGGGACAGATGTTGATGGTGTTTTCAGGCACTATAACATTTAAGACAGCACGACGAGGACAGAAGGGTAATTCCCTGACTGGTTGAGATCATCAAAGCCGACCCGACCACAACATGTAAAGACCGACCACTTTGGTTCGGGTGACCGAGCACTTTAAGGTCGGCAGGAACACTCTCAGCATAAAAGACTGTCATGACCGACCACATAAAGACCGACCACATGGCGAGACGCGTTCAAGATGACGACACTCTATTCTTGCGGATAAGATAAAACGAGTCATCCTACTCTCACAAGGAAATGGAGTCAGAATCCGAAAAGGAATAAGAAAAGAGAAGGGAGAATCGGACTAGGAATCCTTACAAAAAGAGAAGAGACTAAGTTCAATTAGGATTTCTGATACAAATAGGAGTCTGATTTATGTATTACTATAAATAGGAAGGCATAGTATGTGTAAAATCATCATCAAATCATCAACAAAAACTAGTAATCTAAATCTTCAAGCTCTAACTTGTAGAGATCCGAGAAGAGTGTTTAAGTAATAAAAGTACCATCTTTTTGTGTCCGTGGACGTAGGTCGGATCCAAATTCACCGAACCACGTTAAATCCCCTTGTTGTTTGGTGTGTTTATCTGTTTTTCGCTAAATTTACCTTTGGTCCCCCATAACCAAACAAATTCACTATTGAGGGAGGATTTCCTCGGGAGTGATATTCCAATATTACCCTGAGACCAAAATCAGCCGTCAACAAGCGTCTTTCAAGTTTCTAATCCCTTATTTTTTTTTTCAATCAAAATATCTGAATAATAACCCAAATTTCCTCTGTCGATTTTCTACAGATTTACCACGACTATTTTATTATTGTCCAGACAATAAAACATGCATTCAAGCATAGAGAATACTATATAATTCAATAACAAACCTAAAATAATAAAAAGATTCAATTCAATTAAATATTGTGCTAACGATTCATTACAACTCTATATTAATGATTTAACTACTCTACTAATGATATTCAATAGACGCAAGCTAATCATTAATATAAAACAAGAACTCATAAAGATAAAACTAGAGACAAAAGAGAAGAAAGAACTATCGTTTACAGTTTTGTCTTTAATCTCTAGCATCGGTTAAACACTTTGTTCTTGCTTTGCTCTACATGTTCTTCTATGCTACGAGGCTCCAAAATTATGTTATGTGAAGCGCCTCATTCCCCATCGAGACCATAACCCATGTCAGAACTTAACCCTCTATCTGGACAGTTGGCGGCAATGGGGAATGTATACAGAACCAGAACCTGGAAAGATAAGAAACATGTCAAACCCTACAATTAACCAAAAGGCTTGAACTTTACATTAAAAAACACATGCTGGTAAAATACCTTGATTCATCGACAGCCGTAGAGGAACGATGGCACGGTCGAAGACGGTGGTCTTTCAGTTACCGGACACCATTAACAGATCATTGGAAGACCAATCTTTGTCCTAGTTAGGCAACCCCATGAACATGATGGTTGACTTTCGAGGTGCAAAAGTGTATATATCCATGCCACCGATGAACCCCACCTTGGTCAAGGAGAAAATGTAGAAGAAGTCGTGAATCATCAGACGTGAATCATTGACCAAGGAGAAGACAATGAAACCTACGACGCATCTAAGGTCGTTGGGGGTTAACTGCATCAAAATTAGGTTACAAAGCGCACAAATGTAATGGAGTAGAGGGGAGAGGGGGAACCGAAGGATCCCGAGATGATACTCCCCTAGAACAATACCACTACGAGGGATAATATCGGGGTTGGTCTCCCAAAGAGATGCATTCTCAGGGGGAGGCTGCAAGTAGACGTCTTCAGGAACATCAGTGTCTTCCCTCTGGTGTTGGATCTTGTCGTAAGATAAAACTGAAGAGGCTATATTAATAGGAGAGTTGAGAGCTTAGATTTAGAATAAAGAATGTTGAGAAAAAAAAGGTTTCGCAAGTGGAGGGAGCGCAAGGGTTCACGATTTGAAACTTTGAAACAATGGAGTTGACAAAGACTGTCAAATCGATATTTAAGGGATGAGATAGTTGAGTTCCCATGGAGATGAGGAAGAAGCCCATAGCACCCAAAAAGCCTAACAGAGGCCCAATTTCAAATTTGTTTGTTCCCACTATTTCTCCAAAATGATGCGAACAAAATGGGGAGCTGTTTGGGGAAACATCAGACACATGACATGTGGCCAAACACTTCTAAATGGGATCCAGATCCCTCGTAGGGTCTAGTAATAGAGCCTGACATTAAAGTCTAGTATAGAACCTGTCATCGGAGTCAAGTACAGAACCTATCATCAGAGTCTGAGGACAGAACCTATCATCGGAGTTTGAAGTCAGGACCTATCATCACAATCTGAAGTCAGGACCTCCGTCAAAGTTCGAATTCGGAACTACCAGGTAGGAGTTCCATTTCCTATTTTTTATTTATTGTTTGTTTTAATTCTACTTCGATTCCTCTAATTAGTCAATGTGCCCAATTTCTCAATGGCTACAGTTCATTCACAATATATCTTACTAATTACTATCATAATTACATTGAAACCTTTTACGTGAAACCCAATGTTTTGAAAATCAAACCGGACCGGCCGTTCAAAGCAGTTGAACCGCGAACCGATCGTGTACCTGATTTATTTAAGTGATAAAAATTGAGATCCGGCCAAAACTGGTCAATCGAACAAGACCTTTTTTTTTAAACCAAAAACCAAAATTTAATAATTTAATAATTTTTAAATGAAATAAAATTATTTATTACGTATGCCGGTTTTACCGATTTTTTCATAACGGTTCAATTGATCGAACCACTAATGCATTGAACCTTTTGGATCGCTAGTTGGATCACCGATTTGGTTTTCAAAACATTGCGTGAAACAGTGTCATTAATTCTACACAAACAAAGCACCTTTTTCTTGTTTGGTCATTGGTGACGAGCAATGAAACTAAAAAAATGCATAAAAAGAGAAAAATAAACAACCTTTGATCTCTTGCATGTTTTTATTCATTTTCCTGGGAAGACCTGAAAAATCTAGCTAGTTTTTCCGACACAGTGTTTTGGCTTTCATCTAGTGATTCCTCATCGCCATCATAATCATCATCATCTTCATAAACCAGATGAATCCCACATTGCTTCAGATCAACTCCCTGTAAAAATGCTGGGTTTCGTTTTCCCACTTGTATCGTACAACCATCTTTCAACATAGAAACCAAAGGATGAAACGCTGGATATCGACACAAGTAAACCTGATCCTCGTTTGTTCTTGGTACCCCCTGTAGGTCTAATGTGGTGGTTAGCAGTGTTTTATTCTGCAAGAGGATTTTTGCTTGAATGTCCACTATTGAAGGAAGTCGATATCTCATTTCATCTGGAACCTGATGGTTAAGAGAGACGACAATGCCAATGATCACACCTTTTATTTGGTGGTTTCTGCGTTCTGAAAATTTTACCATCTCTGGTGAAAACCAATCTGGAATTTCGCTTCCAGGCACACTTAGAAGGCGTAAATTTTTGAAATGAACCTGCAATGTAAAGACAACCTTCTTTTCTGTAACTTTGAATAAAAAGGATTAGATAAAAATAACACTGCAACTCTTACACGAACTGATGTGGCATGAAAGAAGTGAGTACGTGAAAGTAATTAAAAGAGATGGAGTGATCAAATGATAATTCTGAAGATGAGAGTTTCATAATACAGAATGAGCAAGAGACTGATCGGAGATAGAGATGGAACCTTAGATAGTCTTCTCTTTACCACTGAAGAGCAACCACTGCAGCCACCTATGTACAACCATTTCAAGGACTTCAAGCACTCTATACCGGAAATATCTACCAGTTTCTCACAGTTCGTAAAATTCAGGTTGTTTAACCTTTGCAAGTTTGAAATGTCATGTACACTTTCAAGTGCAAAACAGTTTGCTACATTAACTTCTTCCAAACTCGAGGGAAGTGGAGGGAGAGACTTGAGTTCTTCACAATAAGGCAAGAGAAGTTTTCTAAGGTGGGAGAGACCCCTCAGGCTAGATGGAAGGTTGCAAAAGTTATTGTTGCCTAATTTCAAGGTTTCAAGAGATGACAACTTCTCAAAATCATCAGGAATATTGCCACCTATTCTCCAAGCTTGAGCATCCAGTTCTTCTAGCAAAGATAGATTGAAAAGATATTGGGAGTGCTGTGAGATTTTCTTTCTCCTGTGTACTTGGATTTCTAGCGTTCGTTGGTCCACTGATTTTGGGTATTCTAAAAAGTGGCCTCTTTGCCATTTTCAATACCATTAACCTTGAGAGCATACCAAAGCTTTCTGGAAACTCTGTCACAGCAGTTTCCTCCATCAACAAATAGACCAAAGATTTCAATTTTCCTATTGAAGCTGGAAGTTTCTGGAGCTGTTGGCATTTGTTCAACCCTAACATGACAAGTTTTTCCAACATTCCAATGGATTCTGGCAAGCCAGTAATACTGGCATTATATATGTCAAGAGTAGTAAGTGTCAATAAGCTTCCGAATGATTCAGGTAAAGTTTCCAGGGAGAGACAATTCCTCATCACAAGCTTGTCAAGCATTTTCAAGCTGTCAATCTGACCTGGCAGGTGTGTAATAGATCTCCCATCTAATTGAAGCTCAACAAGAGAAGCTAATCCTCCAATTGAATCAGGTAATTCGCTCAAGAATTGGCATTTTTGAATAGAAAATGTCTTCAAATATGACAATGAACCAATAGATGCAGGCAGTCGTTTAACTGAAGTTCCATCAATTAAGAATTCTATCAAGGACTTGAGATGGCCTATAGCATCAGGAATTGTGGTTATTGATCCACACCCTATTAGACTTAGTGTCTCAAGGTTTCCCAAATGTTCAATAGAACCTGGTAGCTCGGCTATTGCAGAATAATCAAGAGAGAGTTCTTTCAGAGCATCCAGCTTTCCTATGCACTTGGGTAATTGTTTCAGAAATTGACAACCACTTAGATTTAGATTCTCAAGTTTTACAAGTCGGAATATGGATTCAGGAAGCTTTTTAATAGCAGTTCCACCAACAAGAAGTTCTTTCAAAGATCTCATGCTACCTATGTTCTCCGGTAAGTCCTTCAATTTAGAACAACCAGAGAGGATTAGATTCTCCAGATGTCTCAGTCCTGAGACATCACTTGGAAATTCAATGAGATTTATGCATTCCCTAAGGTTCAAGTGAAGTAGAGTACTGATATTACCAACTGATTCAGGAACCTTAGTCAACCTATAGCAACGCTCAAATACAAGCTTTTCCAGCCACTGATGCTTGGACAGATCAGGAATAGCAGCTAGGTTCCAGCAATCACGCATATTCAGGACCATCAAGTTCTTTGCCACCTAGCAAAAAATAAAATAAAAGACACTCATAATGAATTGCATAGATATAGAAGCAGAACAAACCAAGCATTTTAGTGGCTTTTTTAATGTTAGGGTAGACAATTCAAGAAGATGGCAGAATGAAGACTGAAGAAATGGAGGAAACCCTCTTTTTATTTTCTTGATTTAAACGATATAAGAATAGGCTTTATATAGCCTTTAGCCTTCTCTATAAAAGGTAAATAGATCTACACATAATTCCACACAATCAATTACAATCAATCACCATATCCCTAGCAATCTTAAAGATACTTTCCTATTTCTAACACTCCCTCTCAAGATGGAGCATATAAATCATATGCACCAAGCTTGTTACAAATAAAATCAATACGAGGACCGCGAAGAGACTTAGTAAGGATGTCCGCTAATCGTCCTTCAGAGTTGACAAAGCTAGGGACCATAAATCCAGATAAAATTTTCTCCTTGATAAAGTGACAATCAACTTCTATGTGCTTGGTGCTTTCATGAAACACAGGGTTAGATGCTATATGTAGAGCTATCTGGTTGTCACAAATTAACTTCATTTGTGTCCCACCTCCAAACTTTAATTCTTGTAACAACTGTTTTAACCATACTAACTCACATGTTGCCAAGGCCATAGCTCGATATTCTGCTTTTGTACTAGATTTGGCGACAACAGCTTGTTTATTACTTTTCCAGTATACTAGGTTACCTCCAATTAAAACACAATATCCTGTAGTAAAATGCCTGTCGGACGGAGAGCCTACATAATCTGCATCAGAATATCCAACTATCTGAGTATTGCCTTTATCTTCATACAACAATCCTTGTCCTAGCGCTTTCTTGATGTATTTAAGAATGCGTATGACAGCATCCCAATGACTCTCACATGGAGTTTGCTGGAACTGGCTAAGCACACTGACTGCGAATGAGATATATGGTCAAGTAATTGTAAGATAGTTCAACTTTCAAACCAACCGTCTGTATCGTCTAAGATCTTTTAGCGGCTCTCCAACTAGTTTCCTGTACTCCTCAGGGTTTTCCACTGGCTCCCCCTCTTTTGGTAGAAGTTTAACATTCGGATCCATGGGCGTGTCAATAGGTTTACAATCTAACATGCCAGTTTCCTGAAGAATGTCTAGAACATATTTTCTCTGAGAGATGACTATACCAGAATGAGACTGAGCTACTTCTATACCAAGGAAGTACTTGAGTGGTCCCAAATTCTTAGTTTGAAAATGATTAAATAAGTGTGTTTTTAGCTGTTGAAAGCCCTCTTGGTTACTTCCAGTAATGATTATATCATCCACATATACAACCAAGTAAATGCATTAGTCATTGGAATGTCGATAGAAAATCGAGTGTCCTCCTCGCTACGAGTCATACCAAATTTCTGAATGACAGTACTGAATCTCCCAAACCAAGCACGAGGAGACTGTTTTAGACCATACAGAGAGCGATGAAGTCGACAAACCAGACCATACTCCCCCTGAGCAATAAAACCAGGTGGTTGCTCCATATAGACTTCCTCCTGGAGGTCTCCATGAAGAAAGGCATTTTTGATGTGTAGCTGATAGAGCGACCAGTGACGCATAGCAACCATGGAGAGAAACAAACGGACAGAAGCAATTTTGGCTACGGGAGAAAAGTGTCACCATAGTCCAAACCAAATATATGGGTATAACCTTTAGCAACCAGGCGAGTCTTGAGTCGATCAATCTGCCCATCAGGACCAACTTTTACTGCATAAACCCATCGACAGTCAACTGTATATTTTCCAGGGGGTAATGGAACCAAATCCCAAGTGTCACTAAAGTGTAAGGCAGCCATTTCATCCATCATCACTTGTTTCTATCCTGGATCAGATAAGGCCTCATCAGTGTTCTAAAATGCCCCGCCTAGAAGGCGCGTAGAGGTTCGGCGGCCTATGGCCGTCGTGCCTAGCCCCAAATTGTTGGGGCCAGGCGCTTGTCGCAAATTCATTGGTCAACCGCCGTTAACCGAAGCAGAATTCGAAATTAATTGCTTTTTTAGCCGAATTTCACGCACAAATCCTAACCCTAACCTTAATTTTATAAAATTACCTCTCTAACTCATCAATTTGAAAAAATCCCAATTTTTAGCATAAAGCCTAATTTCATAAATCTTAATTTCTATTTCTATTAGTCATTACTCAAATAACATTTATCTATGATTAATTTATCCAAATCATACCAAATCTTAAACCTAATTATAGAAATTCTCAATTTTCGATTAACCGTCTAGGCCCTGCCTAGGCCCCGACTAGGCGCTCTAAGCACAAGGCGTCGCCGCCCGACTAGCGCCTAGCGCCTTTTAGAACACTGGGCCTCATGGACATTTCTAGGAAGAGGAACAGAAGACAAGTTGGAGACAAAAGCAAAATAGGGAGCATATAAACGATGATAAGTGAGAAATGTATAAATAAGATGCGGATTACGAGTGGAACGAATACCTTTACTGGTGGTAATAGGGCCAACAGGGGTGATAAGTGCATGAAAGTGTACTTTAAACATCGCTAACTCGGCTTAATTATCATGTATGTAATCTTTAATTAGAGATTATTTTGTTCTTTGTTATTAGGAGCAATGGAATATGAAGTTCGGAGCAGTGTTTCGGGACCTTACGGATGCATCGGAAGCGCGAGGGAAGAGCTGAAACGAAGAAAACACGAAATCAGCAAAGCTGCCGCGCGTCGCGACGCGCCTACAGAATCTGCACACATACAAAGCCAACAAGTTGGGCGTCGCAGCGCCACTTGCCAACGCCACGGCGCCCCGGAAGATACAAAACCCTAATTTAGACATGTTTGATGCGCACAATGACTCCGGAACTTCCCTATATAAACATAACTTCGTCCAAACCCTAGGAGGGGGAGAAAAAGGGAGAAAGAGGAGGAAAAAGAGGGAGAAAAGAGGAGATAAAGAGAGAAGAAACACACAACAGAGAGCCACAAACACAAATTTGAGATTGAAGAATGAAGAAACTTCATAACAGACAGGATGCTGCTGCAATCTCTTCAGGCTATGTCTCTTTCTTCTATGGAGAACTAATCTCCCAGGAAAAGCTAATGATGAACTCTTATATTTAAGTTTTTATATTCATGTTGTTGATTCCTATAAACTTTTAAACATTAATACAATTGATGTTTATTATTCTTTATTATTCTACGATTATGAATCCAGAAACTGTGTTTATTCAACTTGCATAAAGATTCAATCATGTTTTTTCTATGTGTGATTTGTGAACCAAGTTGTGACTGGTAAAGTTGTTTTATGATTTGACCTTCTGCTGCAGTATTGCCTGAGGGTATATTGTCGACGTTAGATAAGTCGTAACGATGACTTTGTGTGCTGTTAACATAGAGAAAATAAATCATCAATTATCTTAGAATTTAATATGCTTAGAATTGAATATTTTCCGATTGCTGGTTTGTGATGTGAAACCTTCAATTGAGTAAGAATCAATAACTGGATTTAGGAATTTGATACAAGAGGGATTCCCGATGCCTTGCTGCCTCTCTCTATTGATATCTTTTACGTTTTTCTATTAATCTTTACTTTAAATTATCAATTCAATCTATCTTTTCATTAAGTTACTGCTAAACGTTTTTGTTTAAGTAAATCAGTCCTTGTAACAATCTGTCTGAGGAATCGACATCCCAACTATACTGCGATAACCGCTAGTACTCTTTGGGTGTAATCAAGGGGCAGAAAGGTCCACGGTACAGGCAAGAGCTGGAGCCGGTTGTGAGTCAGTGGATGTAGTGTCAATGCCGGCGGAATATAGAGAGCGAGGACGACGGTGGTATACTTGAAGAGGATGAGGTGGTGGCACAGTCTCAAGTGGAGGATGGAATAATGGTACAGGCAGTACCGCAGAAGGGGTGGGAAGAGTCGGGGTATTAGGAG